>SRPZ01000266.1:0-40819 GCA_018360255.1 Claviceps maximensis
AGATTTAATAGTAATTATATAAAGAATTATATATATATTAGCTTAGGAGTTAAGGTATTATTTAAAGCTTTTATAATAAAGGCATTAGCTACCTTCTAAGCTAAGTAGTTATTATTAATAGCGCTAGAGGCCTTAGATTCTCCCTTAAATTTAAGTAAAAATGCATTAAATCTATATTTAAAGGGTATACCCTTATAGTTCTTACTTTACTATTATAAGTCTTTAGCTTTCTATTACTCTTACTTTATATAAAATATTAACTAATATTCTTCCTTATAGTATATAAAGCACTTATAGAAAAAGCATATTTTCTATTATATTTAGCTACTTAGGCGCTAATTTAATAATTACTTATAGCGTTAATCTATAAATATTATCTTATTTATTACTTCCTTTAATTATTATATAGAAGCTATATACTAAGATATTATAATTAATTCTTTAGTATATAAGTACTTTTAAAGGTCTTTAATAACTCCTTTATAGGTTAAAATAAGGTTAAATATTATAAGTTTATATTTTAGTATACTACTAATAGTAGTAATTAGTTATTACTAAAGTTTAATATTTATTATAAAAGCTATAAAGATTTTATAATAAATTTAGTAAAGCTAGTTAAGTATTAGGTTAAGGTATTAAAGCTTAGTTTTCTTAGGGTTCTTAGTAATTATTTTATAAAGAGAAATACTATTCTATTTAATATAATAAAACTACTAATTACTCTTAGTTTTAAAGTAGTTTCTAATAGTATTAGTAAGTTCTTTAATTATTAGCTCTTTTTTAATAAGTTTATTAAAATAATAGGTAAGGGTATCTTCTTTTAGTATAATTAGGAATGCTCTTACCTATAGTATCTCTAGAATATTATTTTATATATATTAGTCTTTAAAGATATTTATCTTTAGTATAATAAAGTTATATAGTTTTCCACTATATTTCTTATTAACTATATAGCTTTTATTAATTTCTCTAAGAATATAATATATTTAGTTATTAGTTATTACTATTATTATTGTTATTAGCAGTAATAACTTAGTTTTCTATATATCCTATTACTAATGGATTAGTAGTATAATTAACCTATTTTCTTTTAATATTTACTAATTAATTAATTAGATACTATAGATTAGGCTTAATAGTTATAGGGCTATAGGAATTATAGGTTTTAGTTAATAGTAAGTAGCTTAACTAAGGAACTAAGTCTTAATTTACTCTTTATTAGCCTTAATAAGTTTAGTAAGTGTAATAGCTATATAGAGGCTATAGGTAATCCTAATAAGTATATTATTTTTAATAAGGAAGTTTTAAAAATCCTTTCTTAAGAGGGTATAAATCTTACTAAAGTCTTTAGTAGTCTATCCTTTAAAGTCTTTATAAAATATATTATATAACTTTAAGCCTTTCTATTTAGATATACTATAGTAATTAAATATATATACTATTTAATTAGTAATATATTATAGGTTATCTTATTAGCTTAGGTTATTTTCTATGCATTTCTTCTATTTTAATATAAGATTTCTTAAGTATTTTTAAAGAATTAAGGAAAAGGACTTTAGTAAGATTTATACTTATAGTACTTATAGTAAAGTAGTATTAATACTACTTTAATAGAGGTTTTTAGTTATATCTTAGAAGTTCTTATTACTTCTATAGTATAATATCTTAGTAATTAAATATTCTATAGGGTTTTAATAGGCTTTAGTTAAGATATTACATTCTAGTCTAGTAATCCCTATATAAGCTTTAGTATAATAAAGGGTTAGTTAGTTAAATAAATAATAGTTTTTCTATAAATAATAGTATAAATTATAATAGAATTATCTTAGAATCTCCTAACTAAGAAGATAGAATTAGATATATTAATATTTTCTAGAAGCCTTAAAGCTAGTTAGTATAATAACCTTTTAATAGGTTATTTAGTAAGAATTACTTCTTTTAGTATAAAATTTCCCTATTTAGTATAGATAGAAATTTACCTCTTCTTATAAATTCCTTATAAATCTATAGAATAATGTATCTAAAGAATAGATATAACCTACTAATTAATATTAGTATTTCTAAGGATTTACTAGATATTTATTAATAGGAATATATAGTCTTTATATATAAGATCTAGATTACTAAGTAGGGCTATAATTATTATAAAAGGGTCTAATTTCTATAATAATCTATAGTATTTAATAAGGCTTTTTATAGCTATAAAAGGCCTTATAAAATGCCGTTAGAAATGCCGCTTAAGGTAGTAAAAACTCTGCATTCTAATTAACCAATTAGATGTGCTAGATTCCTAGGTTGCCCCGCGGTAGAATCTGGTCATTCCCGGTGGTTCCGGGCATTGTTAGTTAGCCCGGATTGTGCAGCGATTCTAACACTTATAGTATTATTTTAATACTTTATTAAATACTCTTTAAAGATTATTAATCTAATCTTTTTATTTTTAAAGATTAATATTTAGTTTAAGTTTTTTAATATTATTTACTTTAACTTTCTTTTTTTTATTACTTTAAAAGTTATTAAATAATTAATACTTAGTTTTATATTATAATTAAGTTTAATAATTTTATAATTCTTTTTATAGTTTATATTTATAAATATAAAGATACTATAATTCTTTAAGCTATATAATTCTTTATTAAACTACTTATTTTTTTTATAAAAGTTTCTTTAGTAATACTTTTACTTTACTATAGATCTTAGAATAATAATTTATTTAATTATAAAGTAATATAGCTTTTATTATAAAGCTATTAATATAGTTTAATTATAATATTTTCTTAAATAATTATATAGTAAAAGTCTTAGAATATTATAATAATCTTTTAAATAATAATAATAATTAAGTAAGAAAATTATAGTTAGAATTAAAGATAAATTAAATAAGGGATTAGTATTATTACTAAACTAAGACTTACTCTTTTATTTTTAGTTTTTAAAATAAAATACTTTATTATATATTAAATAGATTTTTCCTTAAATTCCCTTATAATTCTATTATAAATTATAATATTAATATAGTAGTAAATTAGCTATAAAGATAGGTATAAGCTATAATATACTAATAATAGTTCTAACTACCTTACTAAATTAGTTATAATTCTACCTACTATAGTCTAGTCTAATTCTAGCTTAGACTCTTAGACCTAACTCATCCCTACTAGTATAGTCGCAATTAGTCACGCTTCGTTGCGTAACACTAAAACTTATCTTTTTATTTCTTTTCTCTAGAATAAATAATATTATACATTAATAAACTTTCTTAAAATTAATAGCTTATGTATTCTTTTCGTTTATATATAGTCTTTAGATTTAATTAACACCAACCGGTACATATGTCCTCTTTTTTGCAGAATACTATTTCCTCCTATGTAGTCTATTACTGCTATAGCATGCTATAGAGGCATATGAAAAGCGCTCTTATCTATGTGTGAAGCAGGTAATTCCAGAGAAATCAGCCTAATTCGCTGGATTAAGAAAGCACTTATCGATGATTTGACTTAACTTTGTCGAATTAAAGGTGATTGAGCGTTCTATTGCCAGGAGAGTACCATTTGTCTTGTCTTGTAGAGAACAGCCGCCACATCGATGGAGCTTGAGACGGGGATGAATAACAAGACATCAAACCGAAAGGAAGAACACCCATCTCGTACGCCTCGCTGAGAATGCTATGATCATATCTACTTGCGGGTGTACGTTGCAATCGAAGAAATATCCATACAGGCCGAATTTTCGGATCTGTGAAAAAAATCTTTATCAACAGCCAAGGACAACGAAGTTACTAGAATGCAGGGCCTGGTCCATTTCGTGACTGCCGCTTGCTAAATCTGTTGCGTTTGGTCACGAGGTCATCAAAGCTTGGCTGTGATTTACTCAAATGATTTCGTCCACTTCGTTCTTGACCAACTTGTGCGTCACCAAATTGAGCTCTCATACCCAAGGTACTCGACGGGCTCGATACCGTTGATGCTATCTCCGCGAGGGCGCTACTGCCGCTATTGGTATTACTGAGGTGGGAAAGCGCCATTTCCTTTGCCTTTTCGAGGCATTCGACCCATTCGTTAGCTGACGGTTTCCAGTCGCTACCAGCAAATGAGGTTTTGAGGTCTTCAAAAGTGTAGTGATAGCCAGCCTATTGTAATGTCAGTCATAATACTTGTTCAGACCATGGAGGACACCTACGCTGTCGACGCACCAGACGAGTTGGCCCTTGGCGTCACGCTGAGTTTTCCATGTCGCATCTGACGTTAAGAGAGACAATTCCCGTTTCGCCCGTTTTTCCTCCCCGCCGGCAGGAGCAAGAACGATGCGACCGCATGTAGTGACCAATACGAGTCGCTGTCTTTTTTTCGTGGTGTTGCCGCCAAAAAAACGGGACAACTTTTTATGACCATCGTCAGAACTTTTCCGCTGAAAATTTTGAGGCAGGGGTGTAGCCACCACCATAAGGTCTCCTAGTTTCAGTATCCGTTCGTTGTCCTTCGTCAGCACATGTGACCACTCGATATCTAATTGAGTCGGTGGCGGGAGCTCGGTTATTATTCTAACAGGCCGACTGGCACTACTAGGACCACTCGACTGCACCGCCGATCCGTATAGGTTTGTTTTGCAATTTGAAGGCCCAGGTCCAGTAAACAAGCCGTTCAATTGTATGATCGTAGGCTCCGAAACGGAAGAGACATACGGCCTGAGACGCGGCGCCTTCGTACGCCAGAGTGCCTTCCCAAATGGCTGTCCATCAAAGAATTCATGATTTTTGATATGCTCAATAGTGAGTCTTCTAGCAGGATCCAGCACCAGGCATCTTTCAATGAGATCTCGAGCTGGTGGTGGAAAGCCGTCCGGGAATTCATAGTCTAAATTCACAATCTTTTGGAAGGTGAGATACTCACTACCAGCCTTGAAAGGGGGTCTTCCAACAAGAAGTTGATATATAACGCAGCCGAATGCCCAAATGTCACTGGGCTTTCCAGCACTTTTATGGGTCAAAAGTTCCGGGCTAACATACTCTGCAGTACCAACGAAGGACGCAGCTCGGCCGTCATCACCTGGATCACCCTGTGATGGTATTTTCTTGCTCATTTGTCCACTGTCGATGACGTGTGTATCCGGTCCTTCGCGAGGGTCTTTGAGAAGTTTCGCAGTACCGAAATCTGTTATCTTAACATGCATCTGGTCGTCCAGGAGCACGTTTTCTGGTTTGAGATCACGATGAATTACACCTCGTGAGTGCATATAGTCGATCGCATCAAGGATTTGTGCGCCGTAGAATCTCACACAATCCAGATCAAATGTGCCGGTCCTTTTGAGCACTCCCAGGAGTTCACCGCCATTACAGAGGTCAAGCACATAATACAAAGAAGTCTCGTCTTGGAAGGTGTAATAGAGACGAACAATTCCCGGATGCTCCGTGAGGCGATTCAAAGTGTTCTTCTCAATATTGACATACTTTATCTTTTTTTCCTTGATAATATGTCGCTTCTCGAGCACTTTGATGGCGTACTCCTTTAGGGTTTGTCGATCGGTAGCAAGGTACACTGTGCTGTAGGACCCTTCACCAAGTATTCGTCCAAAAGAGAAGTCTCGCACTCCTTTCTTTATTTGTCGAACAACCATTCGACCGGCGCTATCCACTTCCCGGCGTAGACTGATGGCTGCTCCTCGGTCTTTCCAGTCTTCGCTGGACACGTGCGGTGGCACCGAGTCTGCTGATGCGTCTGAAGGAACAACACTTCTGTGGGGCATGCAGTACTTTTCTGAGCTTCGCGAGGTGTTTTGTAGAGGATTCGGACTTATGGTTTCGTATTGAGCCTGTCCAGTTTGTGATGATTGCTGGAACTGACCATCCTTCGTTAGAAGATGGTTTCGTGATGGACTTGAGATAGCTGTAGAACTGGGCAGGAGAGAATCAAGCCTTCCGTTTTCGAACATTCGTCTTTGCTGTGCCGTATCGGTATTATGTTGGGAAATAGTGCGTGGTCCAGCGAAGTGATGTGTCGTGGCCCCATGAATAGCGGCAGCCGTACTGGGAAGTGCATTGTCGACGGTATCGTCGGGATTGGCTATGCGTAATCCGCCAAGGGCTTGAGAAAGACTTAAGTCCCCATTCATTTTGGCTAATCCAGAGACCTAAAATGGTCCTGGGAACAGATTCGAAAATTGGCCATTAACAGGTTGAGAGGGAATTTCGTGGCACGCCGTCCCCATTTCGAATTTTGGGTGGCGGAACAAAATGCCGACCAGCGGTTGCCTTACCTAATGACGCACATACATCGCGCGTGCTGCTGCGCAACCAGAGGCGTGCACAATATAATTTGTTCCTCTTCGGTCCTCACAACTCGAATGACACTAGTCTAGCTGAGGATGTTCTAGTCTGGGGTCCAGCTACGAGAAGTTAACCAGCTTTTACTGGACTTTGTCCTCGAGTCGCAGAATCTTAGCCATTAAAGAAGCTACCTGACTACGACATACAGTATGTTGTTAAACGCCACGCACTGCCTAAACGACCCGTACCAGTTGTTGCTTACGGGGAATGGAACATCCATGCAATTGAAAGGGCAGTTCACCTGCCTATTCGTTAACACAAAGATGTCCTAACACGAAGGTCGAAAGACTCCAATTTAAAATTTCTGGGACTACATTGCGCGTTATTTGTAGATGGCTCGGCTGCTCAGGCTCGATGAGTTCAGTTTCTGCCTATACTTCCATGACCAGGCAGACGATGGCTGTGAATTTCATGAGTCTAAATTCATCGCAGCGTCCACAGACGTGTCGAAGCCTTCGTCTGTCCTGGCAGCCTGGAACGCTAGTTCCGGGCCTTCAAATACAGGGGGCAAGCACTGCAGATTCTTGAGCGTTCCTTCCACTGTTGTACTGACAAGTCTGCCCTGACGGAGATCTTCTGCGAAAAGAAAGTATCCGTTCGACGCTTCAATGAGATACGATTGGAGACCCTTGCTTTCTAAACATATGCGGACTCTTCCAAGTCCAAAGTTGTTCTCAATGAACCGCGCCCAGCCGCGCGCAGCGGCCTGAATATGCTCGTCAGCACTAATACTACTCCAGCCAATACCGAGATTGAAGGTGAAGTTGTCGATGCTCAGTGCGTCAGGGCAAACTGCGCTTGCAACATTTCCTGCTGGAGAATTGGGTGCTGGTTGGTGTAGTGTGCTACAAAGAGGTGGATTTTGAGTGGTCTGATTCAGTCGTTGTGACTTGTGACTGCGTAGTTCGGTTCGATGAATCTGTAAATCTTGCCCGACTTTATGGTTCACGTCTGAGCTTTGGTGCATGAAGCTGTCAGGTTGAGTGTTGATATCGGTGACGATGTGATGATTCGCGGATCGGATCACGACCATGCCGACCCCATTGGCCCAGTCTCCTAGAGAGTCGACGGCGAGTGTGGGATTGAGATCTGGCTCAATATTGATTGATGCCTCGTCACGGGAACGCTTTCTACCTGCCGATCGCACTGATTCAGGCAGCATTGGATTTCCGGCCGTGAACTTATGATTCATGTGTAAAGAGTGATAGGGCCCAAAGGTGCCTGCAGAAAGCTGAGTTCGGTAGTAGTCAGGCTGTGAGGAAACCAACAATACGGGAGTGCGATGGCGTATTAACGAAGAAGATGAATCATTCTGGAGAATATGTTTGTTCCAGTTCAAACTGTCAGTTATCAATGTCAGTAGCCAATGTGCTCACAAACCGCCTATTTGATAGTAGTTGAAGCCTTGCGGTATGCATGTAGGTGAAGTATGCGGAGCAAGAGAACGAAATTCAGGCCTATCAAAACTTTATTGTGGAAATGAAAGAATCCAAACGGGAGTAAAGAACAAATACAGATGTATCCAGATGATCAATGCAGTGATCACAGTTTCTGGCGAAATTGATGGCTAGAAGTTTAGCTAACGCATGTCAAGCCATGGAGGTGGGAGGTCGCCAGAGAAGCTTGATGCCAGCTTCCTACCTTGTACCTACCTACAGTGACTCCAGGTAATTCCGAACATTTTTTTAGAGGGGTAAATACCCTATACCTAACTTTAAAAGGGTATATCTTAATAATTTATAGCTAGAATTTTATAAAATTTTATATATAATAGAATAATCTAATTATAATTATAAGTTTTATATTTTTATATTATAAAATAAATTACTAAATTCTTAAAAAATATTTAAATATATAGTATAAATCTTTAAAATTAGTACTATATTAATTTAATTATAGCTTATTAAAAATAATATATAAGAATATAATAAAATAAGATTTATATTAAATATTATATAATTAATAATAGAAATAAAAGTTTATATTTTTTACTAATTATATTAATTATATATAGAATTCTTAAAATATAGTATATAAAAAGTAATTTTTTATATATATTATTAAATTATTTTATTTTTACTTTAATAAAACTTATATAAATTTTATAAAATATATTTTATAATATTTAAAGACTAAAGAATTTATATATATTTATTATAATTTTTTAAATAAAGAATTAATAAAGAAATAAAGTATTTAAAATATAGTATAAAAGAGGTACTTAGGCAAACACGAAAATGTTCGGAATTACCTACGACCCACTGTATGTACATACATGTTTGTGAGTGATACGGCCCACCTTTTTGAATCCTCGTTTGGGCTCCCGTGCGTTACCGCAGCGGCCAGCGGTAGTAGCGGAGGGGTCAGATAACATGAGAGTAGGTCGACTAGTTAACCTGAGGGTTGCTCCACTATTAGTGGCTAACCTGATGATTGCTCCACTAAAGGAAGTATTCTAAGCTAATTAAATATATACATACTACATGCATGTGTAGTAAGTGCGTAGTAAGTATATATACTTACTATATACTTACTATATAGTACTTCTTAAAGCTATCTAAATAATTTAATAATAAATCTAAATAAAATATAGAAAAAAAATAGGTTAGGGTTAGTTTTTAAGGGTTAGTTTCTTAGGGTTAGGCATTAGGGCTAGTACTAGGGTTAGGGCTAGGATTAGGGTTCTATAATTGTATTCTAAGTATTGAGCAACCCTTAGGTTAACTAGTCGACCTACCCTCATGTTATCTGTTGTTACATCTAGTAATGGTGCATAATGTATTCGCTATCTAACGATGGATGCTCCTACTACCTAAAATGTATGTAGTGGGGATCTCTAGCGGAATGCCTAAAATATAAGGCTAGATATAGGGCACTATACTAATAAAAAAGACCTAAGAAGGTCTATAGTATATAACACTACCCCTATAGCTAAATAACTAGCCTATATAAAGTATATATAATATTTAATTACATAAAAGCATAAGAGAATATATAAGACTAGCCTAAAAAATAAGGCTTAAAGAATATATTAAAAATCTAAAAAATGTAGCTTATAGGAGGTTATACTCTAAATATACTAAGAGAAAAAAAAATAACTAATATCTATAGTTAATACTATAAAAAGGGAAAATAATATATAAAATATATAGAAAAATATCTAATTAAATAATCTATAAAGGATATTAGGCATTAAGGCCTATAATAAATGCTAACTTTAGGATTATTTATAATATCTATATAAAGTTAATATACTTTTTATATTTAAGACCCTTTATAAAGCTATCTATAATTATTTAATTAGTTTTAATTTATTTAAGGTAAAAGAGGCTATCCTTAACTCTCTAAGTAATCTATTTATAACGTAGATTAATATAGTAAGTATAGCTATAATACCTCTTATTAATTATATTTACCTAAGCATTTTAGCTATTTATAAATAGTAATAGTAAGTAACTTTAATTAAAGCTAAAGTCTTTAATAAGTTATAAAACCTATACTATAAAAAGAGCTATAGGCATTAAATTAATAAATTTAGCCTCTATAGTGCTTAAAGCTATAAGAGTCTACCTTTTTAAAGACTAAAGAATAGCACTACTATTAAGTATAATAATATAACTAGTAGTGAAATGCCTTATTATAAGGTTATTACTATAAGAGGCATTACTATAGCTATAAATATAAAGAATTTTATCTTTAGTACCTATAGTAGGTTTACTACTAAGAATAATACTAAGATTCTTTATTCCCTAAAGGTATTACTAAAAATACTTCTAAAGATCTTAATAAATCTACTTTAGCACTAAATTTACTATACTAAGCTTATTTACTATAAATATAATATTAGGCCTTATATATATAGAGAGCTAATTAAAGCACCTAATCTTACATTACTAATTAGTAATATTTTTAATAGTTATAAAGTCCTTTTAATTTATAGGAATTTCCGCCTATAGTAGCTATAGTATACACACTAGTAAGAGGTTTAAGGTCTAGAATTAGTTAAGGATAGACTCTATATACTTCTCTTAATATAGAAGAATAGTCTAGTAGTTATAATCCTATAAAAATTATATACTAAGGAATATATAAACTATACCTAGCTGCTTAAGCTTATATTATAATTCTAGTAGGTTAATTATAGTAGTAATAGTAGCATTAAATAGGGTAGCTATAATAATATTATTAATATAAAGAAGTAGAAAAACATAGTCTTTATAAGTAAAAATATATAACTTACTAAAGAGTCTTTTAAAGCTATACTTCTTAAGCTTAGCTATAATATTATTAAGCTACTAAATAGGCAATATTAAAAGGCTATAAAGTGCATAATTAAGGCAGCATACTCTCTTTATACTATTATTATAGCTATAAGGCTAGTATATAAAAACCTTAGTTTATGCCTTAGTATTTAGAAAAGCATTAATAGCATTATACTACTACTAATTAAGATTAAAAATAGTAACTATTATATAAAATATATATAAAGAGACTAAATAAGCTACTATAGTATAAAGGTCTTTAGCTTTAAAGACTTTATTATACTAATTACTATAAATAACCTAATAAGCCTTTAGATAAGGCTCTTTATTAATTAGGTATTTAATAGTATAGACCTAATAGCTATTAAAAATTATAGTATTTTTAGGTAGGAAGACTAATACTTAGCTATTCTTTTACTATATTTTCTTAAGCTTTTTAAGCTTAGCTACTCTCTAAAATATTTAATAATTTAGAAGATCCTTAGCCTTAAACTAATTTAATAGAATATAGATCTTTATATCTATAAAATTAGTAGCCTAAATAATTATTATATAATATAAGGGATTTATAGCCTTATTAGACTTATATTTATCTTTATTATAGTATTTAACTATAAGGTTTAAGGGCTAACCCTTAGGAAAAGCTCTCTTTTTTCTATATATTATAATATATAAATAATCTATATATACCTTAGTGCGCGCTAAGTAGCGTATACTATGCCTAGTATCCTTAGAACTATTAGTAATAGTATTAGAATTAGCTTTCTATGCCTTTTCTTACCTAAGGTTATTTAATTTTTATTATAGTAGCTTACTATAAAGTAATAAGTTAACTTCTAAGGCTATAACCTCTAAAGACTCCTTAGTTATAAAAGGGTTATTAATAGGCTTAGCTAGTAATACTAGCGCATTAGGCATTTCTTTATCTTTAAGAAAAGGTACTTTATAAGGCATATATAGTTATAGTTTTAGGTTAAAGAGTTATTTTTAATCCTTTAAAGGCTTTATAATAAAAGTCTTAAACCTAGATATAATATTCTACACTAGATTATGTAATTTTAGTAGGTTCTTTAATATTTATATAGAAAGCTTATAAAAAAAGCTATTATCTAGGGGTTCTCCTAAAGGGGTAGTTAACTCTAGGAGAGGTTAATTAAATAAAGAATATAATTCTAGTAGTAATACTACCTCTTTATTATTAGGTACTAACTTAATTAAGTTAGTTATAGCCTCTAGCTATTAGTCTATATCTAAAGGCATGCCTTTAAAGGCACTACTTATTAGCAAAGTAATAATTTTTCTACCTTTTTCTATAAAGGCTAAATTAATAAGTTTAGTAATAAATTTAATGTCTTTCTTATTATAATTAATGTAATTAAATACTTCCTAAAATCTAATATTATAAGCTCTTATAATGCGATTTTTATTATAAAGCTAAACTTTAAAAAGATAATATTTTAGGCCTTCTATACCTATAAAATAGCTCTTTTTAGCTTAAGGGGCTATTTTTATAGCGTATATATGCCTTTCTTTAGAAATTTATATATAGGCAATATATCCCTAGGTTTAGAGATCTTAAATAAATGCCTTATTATTTAAGCTAATCTTATTAAACAATACCTATTATAGTAATTTACTGCTAATACTGTTTGCTAGTAATAGATTTATAATCTTTATAGTATACTTTATAGTATATAGCTATAAAAGGTTAGGAAGCTTAGTACTAATTATAGAAGCGTAAGCTATATTTATAAGGGTTTTACTAGCTCTCTTAATAATGCCTTAATAGGCTAGAATATAAGGGGCTCTAGTATAAAAAATAATACCTTTCTTATAGTAGTAACTAGTAAACTTTTTACCTAAGAATTTAGTAGTATTATTAGTATAAAAGCACTTAATAGTAAAGCTACTACTTATATTTTTAATAGTAGTTTGCTAAACCTCTATAGCTTTCTATAAATTCTTATAACTAATAGTTAGAATTACCTAGTAAAACTAAGTATATATATTAATTATATATAAAGTATAGTTCTTTTCACTAAACCCTTTAGGTTTATAAATAATATAATTCTAAAAAACATAGGAAAGGAAAGATTAAGTGTTAGTCTAAGGCTTATAATAAATTATTTAATTAGCTTTTACTAAATAATAAGCTTTATAGTAAAAATTATAAAGAGAGACTAGATTAATTAATATACTAGTATTTTTATATATATAGAGAATTCTATCCTTTCTAGTATACCTAAGTCTCTTATATAAAAGGCTATATTCTATATTCTTTATAATAGCCTTTATAGGCAATGCTATAAAGTTAAAGTAAGGCTTTTTCTTATATAAATTTAGAACTACTATATTAGAGGCTTAATAGAAAGAAGCTACTTACTAATAAAAGAACTTTATAATTAAATAGTCTAAAGACCTATTAATAATAATTCTAGCTTTCTAAAGAAGGCTAGGGGAAATTATATTAACTTTAGCTTTAAAGGTAAGCTATATATTTAGTAGCTTAAAATAGCCCTCTACTATAGGTATTTTTACTATTCTAATGCCTTTTATTATAAGTAGCTAACTATTACTAGTAGTTATTAGTCTAACTTCTATATTAGTATTAAAATAAGTAAACTACTTTATTAAATTAAATATATAGTTACTATAACCTATATTAAGTATATAATTAGATTGCTTAAGTTAATTAGGGTTAGTAGCTACTATAAAAGCAGTGTTAGTACTTATAGTTATACTACTAAAGGTATTCCTAGCTTATATAATATTAGCTAAAGCTATACTCTTAGGCTTAGATTCTTAAGGCTTCTTCTATAACTCCTAAATATAATTAGGCATTTTCTTAGGATATAGCTTCTAGCACTAGTCTAGCTTATATACCTTTTTATTAGAATAAAGTATATATCTATATTCTATTATTATTTTAGTCTCTATAGTCTTTTTTATAGTAAAGTTAGACTTTTACTTTACTATAGGCTTATTAGACTTATAAATAAGATATTTTAATATTTTATCTTTCTTTAATCTATTAGAGCTATAGCCCTAGATCTTCTATATATTATATATATTAGGCATAGAGCCCTTAATAATATAAAGCATCTAAGCTACCTATATAATATTAGGTAAAATTATAATATTATTAACTTTTTACTAAATATTTTAATAATAATTAAGCTAGGCCCTTATTATTAAGAAATCTACCTGCCTTAATTAAAAAAATATATCTAAAAGCTTAATAATAGTAATATTAGCTTAGAAGCTATAATTATTATAAATAAGCTACATTAGGTCTATTATATAGCCCTAGTAATCCTATCCTACCCTAAGGATGTTTTTCTATATATATATAAATAAGGTTTGCTATATTAAATATATTAATAAGGCATGCTTTTAATTAGTCTATTATAACTAAGTAATTATACTATTAAAGTAGCTAGTTAGGCTAAGAATACATATATATATCTTAATTAAGATTTCCTATTTCTTAAAATTCTTAGAACCCTTTAAAGGGATAATTTATATAACCTTTAAGATTATATCCTTTAGGCTTATAGTTAGGTCTATATTCTAACTCTAATATACCTCTTTAGGCGCTAGTAGTATTATACTATTAGCTATAATAGCTTTAATTTAAAAGCATTAAATATATAAAGTATAAAGTATTATAAGGCTAGTTACTATAAGTCTTTATAACCTAGTATTTAATACTAAAGAATTATTAATTTAATAGTATAATAAGTTAGTATAGGTAGTTTATTATTTTATTAAATTACTATATAGCCTATATCTATATAGAGATTCTAAAGTTAAAAATTAGTAGGTTTTTTATAGATATCTCCTATACCTTAATAATAAAGGGAGAAAATTATAGAGTTCTACCTTATTATATCTTAGCTTAGTTAGTAGGTATAGCTTTACCTTCTATTATTATACCTAATAATCTATAATATCTTATTAATTAAACTAATACTTAGGCAGTTCTAACTTATATAAAATAGTAGTTCTAGCTAGCAATTAAAAGGTTATAGTAAGGGCCTCTTTTTTAGTAAGACTCTATAATAAAGCCTTATAATATACGCCCCTATAGTATTAAGGGTATTAACTAATAATTATTAATTTCTATACTATAATAAAAAGGCTATAGTTTAAATCTACTAGTAAAAGTAGCTTATATACCTTTTTTAGTAATAACTAAATTAACTAAAGCTAATAAAGAGCTTTATTATAATATTAAAAAATTTTTTATAGCTTAATAGCTTATAAGAAAAGGGGTAAATTTATAGAATAAAATCTATAAAAAGAATATAATAGGCTAAATTTAGCTTTCTATTAATAAAAAAGGTATAATACTATAATAAAATATAATAAAACAAAAAATAATAATATTAAATGTTAAAAAATCTGGAATATAGAGGGCTTATAACCTATTATATCTAGTAATAGTGTATAATATATTCGCTATCTAATGATAGATGCTCCTGCTACCTAAAATGTATATAGTGGGGATCTCTGGCGGGATGCCTGAGATATGAGGCTAGATACAGGGCACCGCACTGATAAGGAAGACCTAAGGAGGTCTGCGGTGTGCAACATCTGTAGCCTCGTAGTAGCGGTAGACATACTCATCGTGGTTGTAATGAAGTGCAATTGCTTGGTCACGTGCTCAACCGGCGACGAGGGACCTTTCGACCTGTGACTTCACGCGGCTTTAACGTTAGATACTAGTTCGAGCCACGGCCTTTTTGTGTATACGCTTTCGCAGGCGATTTTCGACACGATGCAACCGCAATATCGCACCTTCTCTCAGCAAATGCCTCAGAGATCTCCTCACGGCGTCAATCAGCGCCGCGGTGGCATTGGTACAGGCTCTCTTAACGATCCCATTGTCTTGGACGGACCGGTTCTAACATCGTTCAGGTCCCATGATGTCGTCAGGCCCTCATCCTTCTGTGCCGTTAACTCAAGCTCAGATTGTGCAGCAACAACAGGCACAAGCTCATGCCAACGACCTTGCGAGACGTCGCAGCCGCAGACCCACTGACAAAAACATTCCCGAAGGAGTGGAGGAAAGCATTGTTGACCCCAACGCAGTACATCGATACAAAGTGCTGAGGGACGTCGAGAAAACATTGGACGCTATCACCACTCGAAAACGGCTCGATTTATATGATGCAACGAACCGAACATTCCACAAAGTAGGTAGCAGATCACATCGAATGCGCGACAGTTTCGAGAATGCATCCCAAGTCTTTTTTTTTGGCGCAGCTGATAGGCTCGTAGCTTTCGAGAACATTTCGAATTTGGATCAGTAACAGCGTAGAAGATCAAGCGTGGCAAGGTCAAGGGCTGAATGTAGATGCCTTTGATTTCACACCCAATATGGCGGCGTCATATCGAGTCAAAATCCGTGGTTGTTTGCTAGATGCAGATGATGCTACAGGCCCAGTTTCACCTACATATGGAAGGAAGACCGATTTCGCCCCATCTTTTACGACAAGAGAAGACTCAGAAGATCACAAATCTCTCCAGAAAGTGCTGCCTCAAAATTTGGACCCGTCCCTGACTAAGTATCGGTTTTCACAATTTTTCAAAGCACTGACGGCGGACTTTGACCATACACTACATGGAAATGGTCCAGAGCTGGCAGTTGAATGGAAAAAACCAGACCTCTCGGTAAAAAGCGCCACTACTGCACCTTGTTCTGCCTCGGACTTTGATGAGTTCACATTCAAGAGGAATGGAGACGAAAATGTGAATATCACCATAAGTCTGCATCGTCACGACGTTCCTGAACGTTACGAGCTGAGCCCTGAATTAGCGGAGGTTGTCGATATGGTGGAAGCGACTCAGCAACAGGCGGTCACCGCGCTATGGGAATATATTAGAGCTTGGAACCTTCAAGAGGATGAGGAGAAGCGTAACTTTCGTTGCGATGAACTTCTCAAAAAGGTTTGTCATTCCCTACACCGAGACAAGGATAGTCTAATAATTGTCCCTTCAGGTCATCGGGAGAGGCGATGTCGGTCACATTCCGATGCTCAATGAATACGTCGCTCAACATCTTCGTCCGCTGCCACCGATCAGTCTACCTTACACGATTCGAGTAGATGAAGATTTCCATAAAAACCCTCAAGCAACCGTGTATGATGTGCAAGTTTGGGTTGACGATCCATTACGCACTTCACTACCACCTCTTGTGAATAATGCCGAATACGCCGTCATGCTCAAAGACATTACTTTACTCGATGAACAATTAGCTCGCTTGATTCAAGCTACAGCAGTATCGAAAGCTAAGCACTCTTTCTTTACATCCTTAAGCGAAGATCCCACAAACTTCGTTAAAAACTGGCTCAGTTCTCAGAAGCGAGATCTGGAGGTTATTTTGGGCGATTCTGGCAGAGGCGGCAGTGACATCTTGACAGCCGATGAATGGAGACGGGGCGGCGCAGACAGTGTCTGGACAACACATAATGCTCGCGAAAGCGTCAATGTCCTATTGTCCAGGCAACGATAAAGGCGTAGAATCAGTAGAGTCCGGAACATTTTTTATGTATTAGATTCGCGGCTTAGCGGGTCATTCGTTCACAGCTTATTATTGCATGCAGAGAAATTGCATAGCTTTCGAAATTCCCATCAACCTTGGCGGGACGGGATGACTAGCTAAGTAAGAAAATACGAAAATTAGGGTTAGGCCATCCACGTCGGTGAGCTACCACGTAATTCGATTCTGCGAGTATCACGTTTTCGTAAGCTGCTTAGGGGCGTATCATTAGCGATCTTTCGATGGTTTCATTCCAGAAAACGAGCATGTCTGTAAATGCATCACAACGACACCAATAGCTGGTGGACAACCTTGCCTCTCAAGGATATTCTAGCATCAGTTGTAAAAATGAATGCTAGTGAGACGTTCTTCATATGAATTTGATCATGTCTTCTCTTGTCATGAACGAGCAGTAGATGTGCGTCCCTATTTATCCCTGTGCCTGCATTGGAAGGGGCGGCATGTTTCGTATTTGCTTGATGAGAAACTCTCGTTCATCGATGAATTGTTCGTCATCGGTTCGGTCTTCCAGAAAATGCGACAGGAACGCCAGCAGCTTGTCGCGGTTCATAATGAGAATTTTCTGTACTGCGGGAGATTTATGAGGATTCGCAACGAATACTTTGAAGACATGGAATCCTTCGTACTGAACCATTTTGCGGTCGTCGCGTAGCAAGTTCATGCAAATTTTTAAGTGGTCTCCTCGATCAACATATGCTGTCATGACGCTATAGTTGGAGCGGTCCAGTAAGATTTCCCCCAGGAGTTTAATAGATTGACGCTTGGTGACATAACTGCTGGATTGAACTAAAGTGCCGTTATATTTTTCGAAAAACATGTCGAAATTCACCGAAAGGTATCGTGGGACAAGGTCCTTGTGTCTTGTCAAGAGCTCCTATGCAGCGCATCAGTAAGCAATCTTCAGTTACACATTCAGCAAAGAGCTCACTCTGAAGGTAGTAAAAGCATCAGCTGCTACTTCAAAGGAACTCTTGTCGATCCAATCGAAGAATCTCCAGAAAACGCCTCTTCCGCTTTGCGGCCGTTCTCTGTCAATAGCGTTCAGACCCTTCGCACTTGATCCAGGCTCATCATCATCATCATAGAGAATCACTGCCGCAGCAGCTTCATTTTTGAGTAGTTCTCGTAGTACAGATCCAGCCGGCATAGCGCTCTCTTTGTGGTCATACGACCTACACAGTTCGACCAAAACCTGAGGTCTATTGCAAACGACATATGACAGAGCAATCGGGTCGCTTTTCGGAGCAGCCGACGCAGGGCGAAACCGAAACACATAGGAGAATATGATCTGCGTATCTTTTCGTGATTCAAAGGGCAGGCGAAAGAGATTGACAGCCAGCAAATACAAAAGGTCCTCGTCTATGAGACCAGTAACAAGCTGGTATATTTGTTCAGGAGAGCTGTCGGTTTCTATCTCCTTTGTCAGAAGCTGCGTCACCGATCTTCACATTGTACAAGGCGGTGCAGACTTGCCTTGGGTTCCTTGTAGCACTACTTTCATTTGGCTCAGCACGCGCGCGAGCTCTTCTGCCTGCAAGAATCAGCGTGTGTATGATTTGAAAGAAAACAGAAACGAAGCACTGAAGCACAGGAAGGATTCAAATTACCTTGACGGCAGCATTGGGGCCCTCTAGTCGCACTATGTGCTCTCGTGCTTGCCTTGGCAGATCTGCTGTCGCTCGGGATCTTCCTCTCCCGAACAGAAAGGACATGATGGTATGAGGGTTCGATTGTGAGACCTTAGGCAATTACTGAGTCCTGGGAATGCTACGAAAAGGTCTTGTCTGGTTCCTTATGCTGAGCTCCTGCCGGACTTGGAAGGTTCCAGGATCTGGCGACCCATTTGCCTTGCACACGGTGGTGCATGCTGGGCACGACGTCAACCACCACCTCGTTCCAATCCATCTTCCCCAACAGCGCCTAGCACTGCCACTACCCCTGTCCAATGAGCAATATGTACATATGTATATACATAATGTATGTATGTATAAAGTGCCTTTGTCAGACAAGAATGGGGAGCTAGGGATCTCTTAATTGTCCCACTACTAGACTACAGCTTGCTAAATCACGCCAGGCAGTTGTTTTAGATGTTTCTTGACTGCATTTCCCTTTGGTTACTGAGTATACACGATTTCATGGATGCGCAGCACCGCCATCGTCCTTGAATAACAGGCCCCCGCCTCCCCCACCTTGAGTCAGAATCCCCCCCCCCACACCTTAACTCACGACGCACCACTTCCTCCCATCACCTTTCTTTTTTTTAAAAAAAAAAAGATTGTGTATCTCCAACGCCAATCACTACCGTTTCATTTCGGGCAAGCGCTCTCTTTGTACTCGAGCTGCCAGCATCACCTACAATCGAAAAGCCAAGCACAAAAGAGTGTCGTGAAGCTCAAAAGTGATGTCGATAGACTTTCCGAAGGAGGAGGTAGCCACCCTCGAGAGGTGGCGCTCCATTAATGCATTCCATCGCCAGGTATGTCGGAATCTCCTCAGTTTCAATCTTAAGAATAGTCTTTTTTTTTCTAAAAATTGAGATATTATATGAAGCTCGAATTGTCCAATGGTTGCCCTCTTTACACCTTTTACGATGGCCCACCTTTTGCAACAGGGCTTCCTCATTACGGACACTTGCTGGCTTCAACTATTAAAGATATAATTCCCAGATATTGGTCGATGAAGGGCTACCACGTCGAACGTCGCTTTGGTTGGGACACCCACGGTCTGCCAATCGAGCACGAGATTGATAAGAAGCTTGGCATATCGGGCAAAGCAGCAGTGACCAAGTTTGGAATTGAGAAGTATAACGAAGAATGCCGTGCGATAGTCATGCGTTACGCTTCGGAATGGCGGTATACCATTGAGCGTCTGGGTCGCTGGATAGATTTTGACAATGATTACAAGGTGAGGAAGCTATGGTATTTAGTGAGATCTCTGAAAGACTGACGAACTCTGCCAGACCATGGATCCCAAATACATGGAATCGCTGTGGTGGGTTTTTAAGCAGCTTTTCGACAAAGAACAGGTCTACCAAGGGCATCGAGTGCTGCCATACTCGACTGTACTTACAACTGCACTGAGCAATTTCGAAGCCAACCAAAACTATCAAGAGGTCACCGATCCAGCGATAGTAGTATCTTTCCCTCTTTTGGACGATCCGAATATTCATCTGCTGGCATGGACGACCACACCGTGGACTCTACCTTCTCATACAGGCCTGGCTGTTCATCCTGAATTCGATTATATTAAAATTCATGATGAACCATCTGGCAAAATCTTCATTCTTCTCGAGAAGCTTCTGTCCACGCTGTATAAAGATCCAAAGAAGGCGAAATTTTCTCGAGTTGGATATGTCAAAGGCAAAGACATGCTTGGCTGGCGATATAAACCGCTTTTCGACTACTTCTATGACGAATACAAGGAGTGTGGCTTCCAAGTTTTCAACGGCACATATGTCACAGCAGACAGCGGTACTGGAATTGTGCATCAAGCGCCAGCGTTTGGCGAAGAAGATTATAACGTTGCTGTCGCGGCGGGGGTCATCAACGACAAACGTCCGCCTCCCGATCCACTGAATGAAACCGGACATTTCACGTCCAAGGTCTCCGATTTCGCGGGTCTGCACGTGAAGGAAGCGGACAAACACATCATAAAATACTTAAAAGCAGCAGATCGGCTGATAGTCGAATCACAACTACGTCACTCCTACCCCATGTGTCCGAGATCAGACACTCCACTTATTTACCGTGCGGTGCCTTCCTGGTTTATCAGAATTCCGGAGATCATTCCAGACATGTTAAGCAATATCGAAGGATCGCACTGGGTGCCATCTTTTGTAAAGGAGCGACGGTTCGCGAGTTGGATCAAAAATGCTCGAGATTGGAACGTTGGCAGGAATCGGTACTGGGGGACACCAATTCCCCTCTGGGTCAGTGACGATCTGGAGGAGAGAATCTGTATTGGCAGTGTGGAAGAATTGCGAGAACTCAGCGGCTTCCAAGGTGAGCTACATGACATTCACAGGGACAAGGTCGATCATATCACTATTCCGAGCAAGAAAGGTAAAGGAATGCTTAAAAGAGTGGATGAAGTTTTCGACTGTTGGTTTGAATCGGGCAGCATGCCGTATGCTAGTCAGCATTACCCGTTTGAAAACGTTGAGAAGTTCGAAAAATCTTTCCCCGGTGATTTCATCGCTGAGGGCCTCGACCAAACAAGGGGCTGGTTTTACACACTTCTTGTCTTAGGAACACATCTATTTGGACGTTCGCCATTCCAGAACTGCGTTGTGAACGGCATTGTTCTGGCGGAAGACGGCAAGAAGATGTCCAAAAGACTGAAAAACTATCCGGATCCTGCCATTGTAATGGATAGGTACGGCTCTGATGCTCTTCGACTCTACTTGATCAATTCTCCAGTCGTTAGAGCTGAGCCACTGAGATTCAAGGAATCTGGAGTTAAAGAAGTAGTGCAGAAAGTTCTTCTGCCCTTGTGGAACAGTTACAAGTTCTTTGAGGGTCAGACCGCGTTGCTTAAAAAGACGAAGGGAGTGGACTACATGTGGAACCCAGATATTGAATCTGCCAACGACAATGTCATGGACCGCTGGATTTTGGCAAGTTGTCAAAGTCTTCTAGAATTTATGAATGCGGAAATGCGAGGTAAGACAATTTAACCGCGTCTTCCAACAAATCGCATCTGTTAACATTGTTCCAGATTATCGACTTTACACGGTTGTGCCACGACTTCTCGGACTTATTGACAACACCACCAATTGGTACATTCGGTTTAATCGTCGACGACTTAAGGGAGAAAATGGTCTTCAAGACACGCAACATGCATTGAACGCCTTATTTGAAGTTCTGTACACTCTCTGCCGCGGTCTTGCCCCATTCACACCATTCCTTTCAGACACGATTTATCTAAAGTTACTGGCCCATATTCCAAAGACCCTTCAGGCACCGGATCCTCGTTGTGTTCATTTCCTACCATTTCCAGAGGTTAGGAAAGAACTATTTAACTCTGAGGTTGAGAGAAGAGTTTCTAGAATGCAAAGAGTTATTGACCTAGCTCGTGTTTCGAGAGAAAGAAGAAGCATTGGTCTCAAGACGCCACTGAAGACTTTGATTGTTATACACCATGACACACAGTATTTAGAAGATGTGAGGTCACTCGAGAAGTATATTACTGAGGAGCTCAACATTCGAGACCTCGTGCTTTCTAGCGATGAAGCTAGCTACAACGTTCAATTGAGTGTGACGGCGGACTGGCCGGTACTTGGCAAGAAACTCAGGAAAGATATGGCTCGTGTGAAGAAAGCTTTGCCGAGCTTAAGCAGCGATCAGGTTCAGGAGTATCTGCGCACTGGGGCAATATTTGTGGATGGCATCCCTTTGGAGGCTGGGGATTTAGTCGTGCGACGTGGATTGCGCGAGAATACGACATCCGAAGGTTTGGAAGTAAATTCGGATAATGATGTTCTCACAATTCTCGACTCAGAGATTCATCCTGAGTTGGCTCAGGAAGGTTTGGTACGCGAGATCATCAACCGGGTTCAAAGACTGCGCAAAAAGGCAGGCCTTCAGGCAACAGACGACGTGAAGATGGAGTATCAAGTTCTTTCCGATCCCGACAACATAGGCTTAGTCCAAGCTTTGACCTCACAATCCGGCGTGATCGAAAAGACCTTGCGGCGTTCTCTTGAACCAGTCGAGAATGACACGCAAGCGGCACTACTGATTGCGGAGGAGATGCAGGAGGTCCAGCAAGCTACAATTTTGCTCCGATTGCTAAGCATTTCATGATTGCGGGACTGTCGCTTAACATGTACTACTTGAAAGTAAAATTAAAGTCAACTTTGCATAAAATAATTGCTTCTTGATATTAAATAAAGGTAACATTAAACGCGATTTAATAAGGATCTAGAGGCCATCCATTTATCTCTTAGATAGATATTTCTGTGCGCACACCTAGTTTAGTTTTCACTGATTACTAGTTATCGCGCTAATTTCATAAAGCTCACCAGATAACAATCCCGAAGCTTTGTGAACTCTTTGGCACACTTTCCCTTTTCTACAGCATTATAATCCGTAACTATACATTTTGCGTAGGCTGTGGACTAGAAGAGATGCTTAGCTTAAGACAACGGCCTAACACTACTGTGCTCTTTATAGCGTTACTGACCTGGAAGGCGCATCTTGAGGCTGCAGAGGCAAGCCTGTGCACTTGACGAGGGCTGTTGCCATGAGACATCATTTTGTTATGAAGTTAGAATCGATTGCGGTGGCTGGTTTTCAAGTGTTAGAAGATGTTACATCTGGCAATGGTGCATAATGTATTCGCTATCTAACGGAGGATGCTCCTGCTAGCTAAATTATATATAGTAGGGATCTTTAGTAAGATACCTAAGATATAAGGCTAAATATAGGGCACTATACTAATAAAGAAGACCTTAGAAGGTTTATAGTATATGATACTATCTCTATAGCTAAATAACTAGCCTATATAAAGTATATATAATATTTAATTATATAAAAGTATAAGAAAATATATGAAATTAGCCTAAAAAAATAAGGCTAAAAAAATATATTAAAAATCTAAAAAATATAGCCTAAAGAAGGTTATACTCTAAATATACTAAGAAAAAAAATAATTAATATTTATAGTTAATACTATAAAGAGAGAAAATAATATAAAAAATATATAAAAAAATATTTAATTAAATAATTTATAAAGGATTTTGTAATATACCTTTTTTTTATATATTTTAAGTATCTTTCCTTTTTTTATATATATTATTAATATCATTTATTATTAATTTTAATCACTATAACTATATAATTAATAAAGGTTTTAAGTATCTTTTTCTTATAGAGCTTATTCTTTAAGTTTTCTCTTAAGTTCTTTCTAAAATATAGATGTATGTATTTATGATGTATGTATTTATTACGCTAGCCGTCTAAGCAATTTATGCTTAGCCGTATCTAGAACCTCTGCTCCTGCTCCTGAATTTTTTATCTAGTTAAGGAAAACCTTATTAGGTTACTAATTAGCTAGCTAGCTAGCTAATTAGTTAGTTGCCTAATAGAATAAAAAACCTTACTAAATATATATATATATTTTTAACTGCTTTAAGCCCCGCTTTTCTTCTTATAAAATCCGGTTTTTTCTTTAATTACCCTATACTCTATATATTCTAATAATAACCCTTCTATTCCCTACTTTTATTCTAATTCTATCTATTTTTTCTAGTGATTATAGCTATAAAATAGCTTTATAACCTAAAAGCTAGGGAGTAGTTCTGCTTATTTATAGTATAAAAGTAGCTAATTTATATTACTTAGTAAGTAAAAAAAAGTAAGGGAATGAAACTTACTTTTTCTCTATTAATTAAGTATTAATTAGCTAAAAAAAGTCTTTTTTTAGCTTTTTTTTAGCTAATTAAAGTCTAGTCTTTCTTAGTATACCCTATATATACTAAGAAAAACTATACCCTATATAGAAATTAAACCTACTACCCCTGTAAGGGTTACTATAGCGCATGACTAATGCGCCACGGGGTATAAAATATAAATATTAAAGGTTTATTATTTTAATTAAGTTAAGAGGTAAGCTATTAAAATTTAGTAATATAATTTACTATATATTCTTATTAACTAAGTTTATTTATTTACTAAATAATAGCTTAGCTTTTATTAATTTTTTTAAAAGCTCTTTTCATAGCTTTTTTAAACTTACTAAAATTAAAGAAAATAATATTAGTTTTTTTTTTTTATTATTTTTAGTATTATTATTAAGATAGTTTTTTATAATAAGTTTAAACTATATAAAAGCAGTGCCTTTAAAATACTTATCTATATATAATATCTTCTAAACTAGCTTACTTAAAGCTTAGAAATAGAAGTAATAATATATTTTAAGCTATATAAAAAAGCTTTAAAGCTTAAATAAAATACTATAATAAAGGCTAGGGTTTTTAAGTCTAAGATTATATTTTAGATTTTATTTATTCTATTAAGAAATAAAGAGTTCTTTTATATATTAACTAAGATACTAAATTTTTATAATAAGTTTTTTAGTAATAAGCTTATAAAAAGTAAATCTTAAAGTAAAAAAGGGAGTTAAAGTAAAAGTAAATATAGTTATTAAATATTACTTAAAGTAATATAGTATAAATCTAAATAAAAGTCTTTAATATTTTATAGCTAAGGTTAGGTTTATTTAGAGATTTATAAGGTAATTAGGCTAGGGAATAAATTATAAGGTTAATAAAGACTAGCTAGCTATAATATTTAAAACTAAAGAGTAATTTATATAGAAAGAGGCTATTCTAAGCTTATAAAAAGTATATAGTAATTATAAAGGGAGCTTATAATAAATATATAGTAATTAAAGGCATAGCGTACTATAAATATATAGTAAGCGCTGTGTATAATATAATTAGTTTAGCTATTAATTAGTGGAAGGTTAATCCGGTCCGTTAGAGTGGTCCATAACATGTCTATTACCTTTACCTAGCTACCCTAGTCCTAACATAGTATTATACTTACTTTAAATTAAAAACTATATTTTTAATATATTATTTTTACTAGAATTTTAGTAATATACTATCTTTAAGTTATTTTAAAATAGTAAGTTATATAATTATATAGGGTTTACTTATAAGCTATGTAGTAAATGTATTAATTTTACTTAGTAAGATAAGAGAAGTATTTATAATATTACCTTAGCTATCTAAGTATGTCTTAGATTATTAATAAGCTAGCTAGCAGGCTAATTAATTACTTAGGTCGATTTTTAGAGCACGATTTAATTAGTTCCGCTCCTCCCTAATTCTAGACGTTGCGTACGCATCGGGTTATAAAAGATCTGCTTACGCACGAACTATGTGTCCGTACACTGCCGGCTTGTTCGCTAATGCTAATGGTGGTCTTGCTTCTCAAGAATCTTCTGCTTATCCGTTTCCCATTGACTACTAGCATCACCAAACTCATCCTTCATTTTTTGTTCTTTTATTTTTTTTTCCTGTTCCTCTTTCTCGTGAGCAATACGCTCTTGTTCCATCTCCTGCTTATAGTTAGAATACATGACGAACGATTTAGATCGGGGCCACTCACTTCCATATGCCGAATATCATCTACACTAGGTTCATAGAGATGCCAGATAACGTAGTGTGGCAGGCCGACTACCGAATATTGCATACGTTTGGCCATCTGCCTCAAACAATTCAGGAACGAAACTACTTAGGCGTGGGGCATGAACGAACCTTTCCGAATCCTTCTGTCTCAGCATGCTTTTGAAAGCTAAACGCAGGAAAGTGAACGCCAGTTCGAAAAACTTTGGCCTTGGCTAGAATACTGACGCCGCCTACGCCATCTATCTCCATTTCCATGTCAGGATCGCCGTAAGGGTCACGTAGGTATGCCAGGTGAGGTCGCCATGTGGCATATTCAGCATATCCTTCTACAATGACCGCGTCCTCATCTAGCGTGTCTGCCAAGGCCAATGCAGTCTCCGATTCCTGCCAGGAGTTTAAGTCGTATGGCTGCTCACCGCCAAGCCAGTCAGGTAGTGGTCGCCAAACATCTGCAGCGAGTGAATCAGTCCAAAAAGCATGGTATCAGAGTTATAGTGGTTAAGACAACTTACTGGGGACGATCACGTCTTTATTGTGGCGCATCAAGTCTTCCAGTATGGTAAATGGGGCAGTCTCTACATCTACATCACGCCAATAAACCCAGGAATGATAAGGCCGCAATGCTGCACTAAGCAGCCAATTTCGCGCTTGAGCCATGAGTTTCCGGCGACTGGCCTGTGCAGCAAATCCGTGTCGGCTTTCAACATCTTGGTTGACCTTTTGACCGAAATCCTTCTCAATTATGGAAACTTCACCATATGATTGCTTGGCATCGGGATCCGCTTGAATTTGTTCTAGGTTATCAGTCAAAACTTGTAATGTCCGGTCCTTGGAGTCTGAGACTAGAAAGGCGAGATCGATCAAATGATGAGGATAGGTCAGGTTGCGCAAGTGTGAAAAGAACATAGGTAGATGCGACTCTGCATCACGAAGAGGGACGCAGAGCAGAATGCGCTCTTCACGTTCCCATCCCCGAGCAGTGCCTTGAACATTGCTCAAGTCGTAATATCGCACGGTTTCAAATTCGAACTCTGTTCCGGAGGAAAACAGTCCTAGCGATGGAATCGACGAAAGCTGATACGATGGATGCGCCCAAAAGCCAAAAGCAAACAACAAAAGCGCGAAAACTCCAAGTCGCAATAAGAGCTTTTTTTGTCTGCGATTTCCATGTGCGGGAGATCGAGGCTGGAACCTATGATTGCAGAAATTAGAACTTCTGGATCGTATTGAAATCAATATAGTAGAAACATTACCTATGTGGCGATATTTCGAAGGTGTTACCTCGTGAATACCCCTTCGAGTATCCGTTGCCCTGATGCCGTGGCATCATCTTCGAGAGAACAAGGAAGACATATGTCAAGCAATTAGCAATTGTAGGCCCGGATCTCGCGAGGCCCGACTTGTTGACGGAGTGTGGCCAGTTCGACGGACTAATGTGGTTGAACGGTAGTTGCAACGTAGCCTGATGAAACTACAAGTTGATGACAGCATTTACAAGAAGCCAATTTGTCCAGGAAGGAGACTTGCTGTTATAGAGTACTTAGCGCAAGAGTGGGCGCTACTAAGTATACAGCCGACAATACAAGCCTCTGATCGAATCTAGAGGCCTGTATCTTTATAATATGCTACAAGTACTAAGTTTTTTTCAAATCATAACACGGGGTAAATAAAAATAAAACTGAAAAAGTAACTTAAAATTCTTTATTATAGAAATTAGAAAAATTAATTACATAATTTCTAAGTAATTTTATTAGTATTTATACTATAATTTTCTTTTAAATTGCTATTTATTAGTTTTAATAGTTATAGTAGTGCTTTTACTTAGTGTCTACATAGCACTGATTTTATAAATAATAGCTATATTTATTCTCAATGCCTCTATAAGACTAAATAAATAGATAGATAAAAATAAGATATATAAATATAGTGTGTTCAAGAAGCCTATCTTCTTTTAGCAATATATATTCTAGCTATACCCATAGGCCTACTTATTCCACTAAGTAAATTATATAAGTAAGAGATAGATATACTATTATAGAATACCTAACTTCTTAGTAGCTAGTTTCTTAAAAGTGTTTTAAACTGAATTTTATAAGTTTAAAGTTTTATATTATATTAATTACTACTAAAGAGCTCTATAATTATTATTAAATATTGTTATTATTATTAATTTATGCTAGCTAGGCCTAAAGAGCTAGTATCTAGAACTTTTACTTACTAGCCTTAAAAAACCCTAGTATAGAGAGAAACCCCTAAACCCTCTATATAATTATATAAAACTACCTCTAGAATTAAATTAATTCTATACTAGCTCTAGATATAAAACTTAAATATATTAAAAGCTAAATCTAAAGCTAAAGTTACTAAAGAATAATTAGGGATATTATTTCTCATAGTCTCTTAAATAATAGTAATAATTAAGTAAGAAGATTATATTTATTTATTCATTACGCTAGCTATCTAAGTAATTTATGCTTAGCTATATTTAGAACCTCTGCTTCTAAATTTTATCTATCCTTATTAGGTTACTAATTAGCTAGCTAGCTAGCTAATTAGTTTATTGCTTAATAGAAGAAAAAAACCTTACTAAATATATTTTATTTAACTGCTTTAAGCCCTGCTTTTTTCTTATAAAATCCGGTTTTTCTTTCATTACCCTATACCTTATATTCCTATAAGAACCCTTTTATTCCTTACTTTTATTTTAATTCTATTTATTTGTTATGCAATAAAGCGTGACTAATTGCAGATGGAATAGTAGGGACGAACCTAATCTAAGAGTCTAGCTAGAATTAGGCTAGGCTTTAGTAAGTAGAATTATAACTAATATAGTAAAGTAGTTAGAGACTATTATTAAAGTAGTATAGATTATACTATACTTTATAGTAAATTTACTACTAAATTAATATATAATTTATAATAGAATTATAAGGGAAATTAAAAGGGAATTCTATTTATAAATAAGGTATTTTATTTTAAAAAAAAGGAATAAAAAAGTAAGTCTTAGTTTAGTAATAATACTAGTCTCTTATTAAATTTATATTTAATTTTAACTATAATTTTCTTACTTAAGTATTATTATTATTTAAGAAACTATTATAATATTCTAAGACTTCTATTATATAATTACCTAAGAAAATATTATAATTAAACTATATTAATAGCTTTATAGTAAAAGTTATATAATATTATAACTAAATAAATTATTATCTTAAGATTTATAGTAAAGTAAAAGCACCACTAAAGAAATAATAATAAAAGAATAAATAGTTTAATAATAAATTATATAGCTTAAAGAATTATAATACTTTTATATTTATAAATATAAACTTTAGAAAGAACTATAAAGTTATTAAACTTTAGTATAATATAAAAATAAGTAATAATTATTTAATAACTTCTAAAGTAATTAAGAAAAGAAAGTTAAAGTAAGTAATATAAAAAAGCTTAGACTAAATACTAACCTTTAAAAATAAAAAGATTAAATTAATAATTTTTAAAAAGTATTTAATAAAGTACTTATTGGTATTCCTAAGGATTTGCTAGATATTCATCAATAGGAATACATAGTCTTTATATGTGAGATCCGGATTACTAGGCAGGGCTATAATTATTATAAAAGGGTTTAATTTCTATAATAATTTATAGTATTTAATAAGGCTTTTTATAGCTATAGAAGGCCTTATAAAATACTATTAAAAATACTGCTTAAGGTGGTAAAAACTCTACATTCTAATTAACTAATTAAATATGCTAGATTTCTAGGTTACCCTACAGTAGAATCTAGTTATTTCTAGTAGTTCTAAGCATTATTAATTAGCCTAGATTATATAGTAATTCTAATACTTAGAATTCTCTCTTTTATAAAAAGAGAGGAATTGCTTATAATTACTATATATTCCTATATTAAACTTATAGTTAATTATTTAATTAAATGCTTAGCTATAAGTATTTTAGTTTAGTCTCTCTATATATTCCTTCTTTTCTCTATTTACTTTACTTACCCTTCTATATAGATTATAGCTCTATTCTTATTAATAAATACCTTAAAAGCCTAATTTAGAGATAATTTTATTATAGCATTTATAATATTATTATTACTATTAATTTATTTAATTTCTTTAATTTCCCTTCTTTTATATAATTAATATAATACTATAATATTAATTATTAGCTTTTTTTCTTTATTATACTAAGCTTTATAATACACTTATATAGTAAAAAAAAGTCTATATAAATAATTATTAGTATTAGTAAATTCTATAGTTTTTATATAATAGTTTATAGCATTATACTAATTATATAAGTAATATTAGCGCCCTAAACTATACTATATAGCTTAGAGGTAAGAGTGCTTTTTATAACTCTTTTACTTTTTATTAAGCTATATATTATAATATTACCTTTTAGTATAAATTCTACCTTATTCCTCTTCTCTTTATTACTAAGGATAATTATATATTCTATTTATAAGCTTAAGTCCTTATTATTTATAAAGAAACTATTTATAAAGATATAAAGAGTAGCAGTAGTAAAGTTAAGTAAAATATACCTTAATCTATAATTATAATGCTATATTTGCTATTAAATCCTCTTATTTAATCTAATTATATTAAATTTATTAGGGTTTTAGGCCTAAGTAATAATATAAAGGTTAAATATAGCCTCTAGTTAATAAACTAATAATATATATATACTTTACGCTCTTTACTTAATATATTACTACTTTATAATTAGCTTACTAAGGTTAATAACTTTAAGCTTTTTACTTTAACCTTTTTAATAAAGTTTAATATAATTTTTATTAAGTTTATATAAAATATAACTATTAAAGATAAGGGGTTTTATTAGTATTAGAATTTACTTTAGTTTTACTAAAAATCCTACTTTCTTTAACTTAGTCTCCTTAGTCTTAAAAAACTTTTTATTACTAAAACTAAAGGTATTATTTATTTATATACTAATTATACTAAAGTATTTAATTATTTTAGAAGCTATTAGGAAATAGGGGTTATATATAGAAGTAATTATTATTAGCTTCTTATAATAATAGTAGAAGTATATTACTTACTAATAGGTACTAGCTTCTATAATACTATAGAAAGGTTTAATTACCTTTATAATTATATTTTTTAGGTATAAATATATAATTTATATAAATAACTTTATAATTATTAAGTGGTTTAGTAAGGTCTCTAACTAAATATATGCTTATATAATATCTTATAGCTATAGAAAAATATAGTCTTTAGCTAAAGAAAGGTTAAAGTAATAATTAGTCTCTAGCTTATATATTAAATTATTAGAGATTATATTAAAATCTATGCTTTTTTAATATTACTATACTCTTATATTATAAGTCTTAATTTTTTATAAAGCTTATAAGTGCCTTTTCTCTTAACTTTTCTTACTATTTAAGAATAAAAAAGCTATTAATTTTTATATTCCTTTTTATTATAAATAATAAATTTAAAGATATCTTTAGCTAGTAAAGCCTTAATTTCTATTTAATTAAATACTTTAAAAGATTCTTTATTAGTAGTAATTATTCCTTATTTTTAAAGGTTAACTACTAGTTCTTAGTTACCTTTTTCCTTTATTATAAGGAAGCTTATAATACTAAGCTCCTTATTATTATTACTAGTTTCCTCTTTAATTTCTCTATCTTTATAGTTTAGAATTAAAAGATGCTTTTAGGGTTATCCTTATTTATAATATTCTAATTATATAGGTAATTAGCCCTAATTCTTATTAGTATTCTTAATTTTCTCCTTTTCTTTATAGTTTTCTATAATTACTTTTTCTTTTATATTATTATTATTATTAAAAGTACTCTAGATAGGCTGCTTAACTAGCCTAATGTCTAGTACCTTAGCTACTTAAACTATATAGAAAAAACCCTAGTATAGGGGGGAAAACCTATATACTACTATAATATTTATATACTAGAGCTACTAAGGCTTTATAGTTAGTATTTATTATAAGAAAAGGTATACTACTAGCTAAATATAGCTAGTATTACTAGAGAAGTATAGTAATATTTTCCTAGAGTATAAATAAGAATTATTTAGGCCTAAGTAGCTTAGTTAGTTACTATATTACTATTATAAAGGCCTTATAATTCTAACTAAAGGCTAGTTATAAGATTTAGCTATAGTAACTACTATAGTAGCTATATAGACTATTAATAGCTACTTAGTAATTATATAAAAAAAAAAGGGGGGGAAGAGTATTATAAAAAGGTTATTTTTTTTTAATAAAAACCTCTTTTTTTTTTCTTTTTTATAATCTTTTTATAAATATAAGTATACCTTTAATTCCCTTCTTACTATACTATTATATTAGCTTTAGTTTAATAATATACTAAAAAATAAATAAAATAAATTAAAATACTATAAAAATTACTATAAAAAATAAATAAGTTTTAAGCTAATAAAAAGAGTATAAATATTACTTCTATACTAATTTAATACTACTACTAATTTATTAGTAGCCTAGTTCTATATATACCTAGCTATATACTTCTTACTTTATTTATACTAAGAATATATATAAATTATACTATAATACTTAAAGTAAGAAGCTTAGTATAAACCTACTATAGTTTTATTACTAATTAATATAAGTATTAAAGAACTCTACTATAAGTATACTATAGCTAAAAAGCTATATTATAAGGTAAGTTAGGTCTAAACTAATATTACTATAGTAGCTTATTAGTATATAGCTATATAATTTATTTACTTACTAAAATAAGGTAAAAAGTATTTTTAATTACTAAAATTATAAAGCTATAGAGAAGAATATTTAATAATAGTATAAGTTATAAATAGTAAAGGGTAAGAAAACTTAATAATAATAATATTAATAAAGAAATAAGAGCTAAGTTAAAGAAAGTAAAGTAAATAGTAGGGTAGTAATAATATTACTATAGCTATAACTTAAAGCTATAGATTTATAGTTTTATTTTTATTATAATAAATTAATTACTTTTAGTGCTTAATTATTATTTATATAACTACTATAACCCTATACTAGCACTAATATAGCTACTATTCTTATATTTTATATAATTATTTTTATAATATCCTTTACTTATTTAGTTTCTAGTATATAAGCTAGTAAAAACTACTAAAAATAACTAGTTTTAAGAAACTACTTTATAAGGGTTACTATAAATTATTAAAAATTAAGTATTATATAAATATTATAATAGTTCTAAAGTAAAAATAGGCTTATTATAATAAAATAAAGATAGTTATACTATTTATATTTAAGAATAATATAATAATAGTTTTTATTATTAGCTTAGTAATAGCACTATAGTAAGTTTACTTTAGGGATATTATAATAATAAAGGTAGGAATTTAGGCTAATATACTTAGTATATAACTAAATAAGGGTAAAGGACTTATACTTACTTAGGCCTATATAAAGTTTAATAATTTTAGCTATAGTAGTAAAATTTAGTTTATACTTAGCTACTATATAATTATAGTAATTATAATATATATATACTTTAGTTCTATCTTTATACTATTTATTTTTTTATTTTAAGGCTAAAACTTATATAAGTAATTATTTATTTAAAGGTTTAAGGGGTTAGTTTAAAAATAATATATAGTTAGAGTAGTTATTATATTAGGGTAGGTATTTATAGTAGTTATATAGGTATTAATAAAGGTAAGCTACTATTACTATATAAGTATTATAAATTTTCTTTATTATTTTATTTAACTTAATTTTTTTATAAAAAGTAAGTAAATAAAAATTAAGGTATAGGTTAATAAAAGGTATAGCTACTTTAGTTTTAAGTAAGGTTTATAATATAGCCTTAAAAGCATTAATAATAATATAAAGACTTTTTAATTATTTTATAATAAATACCTTAGTAATACTATATACTTACCCTTTAAAGGCTATAAAAGTATAGTATAATTTTATATTATATATAATAATAGTTTAAATAATCTATATATAAAGAAGCTTAAAGTTCTAAAAAAAGTAACTTTATATTAATATTACTAATATTATAAGGGTAAGGTATTATTACCTTAGCTTTAACTTAGCTTACTTTAAATATACTTATTAGTATAGTTTATAGTATATTTAAACCTTAAAAAAGTATATAAACTAAACTAGCTATATTATAGTAATACTAAGTTAAACTAGAGTTATAATAGCTATATACTATTTTATAAAGTATATTAGCTTACTTTTTTAAAGGTAGAACTTAAGACCTAACTTTTAAAACTATTCTTAGTAAATATTTTATATTACTTTAAGTTATTATTATATTTCTTTTACTATATAGCTATATATAAGTATATTAATATTATTAAAGAATTTAAGAATAAGTATAAAGTATACTATAATAAGCTTTTTATATAATAATATAATATATAAAAAAAAGAAAATAAAGAATATAAATAATCCCTATAAAACCTTTATAGTAATAAGTAAAGCTTTTATTATTTAATTATTAAAAAAAAGATATATTATATAATTAGTAATAAAGGCATAGGTTTATATTATTATTTAAATAGGTATACTAGCTTTAAGTAAAATATAAGTAAGTTATTAGTAGTAAACTATATTAAAAGTAGCTAATATATTTAGCTAAAATAGTAAAGTAATATTACTATAGTGCTATACTATATATATAGCCTTTATAAATATACTAAGTATAGTTTTAATAAAATAATTTATTTAGTTATTTATTTATATATTTAGTAGTATATTTCCCTCTTTAGCTATATTATTAAGCTATATTATTACTACTACTTTAAGTACTTTTCTAACTATATTAAGAAAAGAAATAAGCTACTATACTTTTATATATTATTATTCTTCTAGGGTCTTACTTAGTTTATAAAGAATAACTACCTTAGCTTACTAAAATAAGCCTAAATAATAACTAATATAGTAATATATATTAAAAAGGTAGGTAAAGGTATTAGCTAGAGGTTTACTATAGACTTTAAAGAATTTAATAAGGAGTTTATTAAGGCTTAGTACTTTCTAGCTAAAAAAGCCCTTAATAATACTTTAAATTTTATTAATATTAAAGTAGTCTTTTAGTAGGAATACTATAGTATTAAGCTAATAAAAAGTATTATTTAAAATATTATTAATTTAAGCCTAAAATAATAAAAAGAAGTATTTTATTAAAGTAACTACCTTATTAGTATAGCTATAGCTTATAGTTATAATAAGGCCTTTCTCTTTTAAAAAAGGTAGAATATATTATTATTTTAATAGTAATTTACTATAAAGCTAAGCTTAATACTTAAGTTTTTAAAGGTTACTATATTTAGTTATAGTAATATTAAAAGTAGCTTACTATATACTTTAGTATTTATTATAAATAACTTAGGCCTAGGTTTTCTCTACCTTAGTAATAGTATACTAATTCTTATTTATATAAAATACTTATTAATAATACTATACTTTTTTTACTTTAAAAACTACTTCTTTTATATATTAATTTTACTATAGATTTTACTTAAAGCTATCTCTAGGCTACCTTAGCACTATAAGTTCTATAATAATATAAAGTTTATTTATAAGCTATACTATATAATTCTTAATTTTACTTAGAGTACTTAAAGGAATATAAGTAATATTTAGTTAAAATTAGTTTATAGCCTTAGTAATAATAAAGTAGTTCTTTATAAATAACTAATTAAAGTAAGTTATATAGTTAAGCCTAAAGTACTTACTAAAGCTAATATAAATTAGCTATAGTATATAGTCTAACCCTATAATAAAAAGGCTACTTAGAAACTTAATAAGTATATTTATAGTTACTTATATATAGTTAATTATACTACTTCTCTAGCCTTATAAGCGCTAAATAACTTTACTTTAAGGAGTAATAATACTAAGCTATTATTACTTTATTATTATAAATAATAAATTACTTCTTATTAAGGTATATTTATACTAATTCTATAGTAAATAATATTAATTAAAGTCTTTAATAAAAACACTATTTTTCTATATTAATACTACTATAAACTTAATAAAAAGTATTATTTAGTTAGGTTTATATAAAGAAAAGTAAATAAAGTATATATTAAATCTAGTAATACTTACTATATACTAGTTAGTACTAGACTAAGTTAACTATAATATAGGTTTATATTAATAGTTAATATATATAGCTATATAGCTACCCTATACTATAAGTTAAAATTTACTAAAACTAAGGTTAAAAGGCTAGCCTTTAAAAAGGCTAGGCTTTTAAATTACTATTATATTAGTTCTAGGCTAGGATTTTAGCGCTATATATATAAAATAAGTTTTCTACTATATATTTTAGTATATAACCTTAATTATATATATTAAAGGGTTTATTAAGTTAAGCTTAGTATATTTAATTTTAAGATAAGAGTAATATAATAACTAAGGTATACCTTTATAGTATTATAAAAATATTATATAGATTTTAATTAAAAGTCTAAGAATTAGTTTTGATAGTAGCTAATATACTTCTATAATAAGGCCTCTTTAAATAATATATTACTAGCTTTATATTTATAATTATAGCTATAGCTACTTACCTTATATTATTTATTTATTTTAAAAAAGAGAGGGATAGTAAATACTTAGAGCTAGTTTAAATATATTACTTTTTTATAATTTTATTAGTTATTAGTAATACTATAGCTTTTTAACTAAGCTAAGTATAATCTTAAGTAGTTAATATAGTATTTTTATACTAAGCCTATAAGGGCTAGGTATAAGAATTCCTTATTCTTATAGTATTTAGCTATATAGTAATTATAATATAATACTATATTATAATATATAGCTATATAGCTAAACTTAAAGTATTTATAGTATTAATAAAGGTAAAGGGTATTATTATATAGCTTAGCTTTAAATATCTTAGCTTTATAAATAATACTAGTATAGTATAGCTTATTAGCTATATTAACTTTATTAATACTAATAATTAAGGGTGCTTAAATAAATATACTATAGGGCTTTTATATTATAATATTTTTAAGAATAGCTTTAGTAGCTTAGTTTTATATATAATAAATAAGAAAGCCCTTAATAATAATACTAGAAGTATAATAATTTAGTATTACTTTTAGCCTAAAAGTAGCCTAAACTTAGGTAGTATTTTTAGTATAAGGTTTAGCTATATTTTAAAAGGTAATTATAATATTACTACTATAGAGATGCTTTATAGCTATAATAATAGTAAATTCTATAGCTTAGTTAATAGTATTAATAATTTTTTTAAAGAAGTAGCTCTAAGTTACTTTTATAATAATATTACCTTTAATTATAGTTTTATAATAAACTTTAGATAGTATTATTATAGTAATAATATAGCTAGAGATAAGAGTTATAAAGGTAGTTCCCTTAGCTATAATAATAGCCTAGCTTAGTACTAAGCTATTACTAATAAAAAGTGCTTTTTTAATAGTATACTTAACTATTTTTTTAAGATTTCTTATAGTAATTAATTTATTAAATAATAGTTAAGAAGAAAGTAAAAGGGAAAATAGAAGTATTAAAGCACTATATTAGCTATATATTTTAGCTATATTATTTATATAAAGAATAATTTATTATACTTTTTTTAGTATAGTATTTTAGATTAGTTTAGCTAATCTTTTATATTTAGTTTATAAGTAGTTTAGAACTTTATTATATATTATATATAATATAGATTTAATATAGCTATTTATTATAAAGCCTTCTTAGCTAATAAGTAAGTAGTATATATTTTATATAAGGCTATACTTATTAGTATTAATATTTATTAGTATTACTATATTTATTATACCTATACTCTAGCTATAATATACTATTAAAGTATAAAGTAAATAGATATAATAATTATTTTTCTATAACTTTTAAGCAATTCTAAGTTAATTCTATATTACTATAGCGGTGCAGGTAAATTTGCAAAAAGTTTTTCTATTACTATATTATTCTTAAATATAAAAAAAAGTATAATTACTTTTATTTTATAATAATAAGCCTAGTTTTACTTTAAAACTACTATAATATTTATTTAATATTAAATTCTAAATAAACTATAGTAATTCTTAGAAAGTAATTCCTTAAAACTAGCTACTTTTAGTAGTTTTTACTAGCTTATATATTAAAAACTAGGTAAGTAAAAGATATTATAGAAATAATTATATAGTATAAAAATAAAAACTATACTAATACTAATATAGAGTTAAAGTAGTTATATAAATAATAAATAAATGCTAGAAATAATTAATTTATAATAATAAAAGAAAAAGCACTAAAGGCCTATAGCCTTATACTATTACTATAGTAATACTTATATTAATATATTATTTATTTTACTTTATTTTTATTTATTCCCTCTTTATTATTCTTTAATAGTTCTTTTACTTATAGTCTTTTCTTACTTATATTATTACTAATACTTTATATTAGTACTATAGTAATACTATAAGTAGCCTATAGTATTTAGTTATTCTCCTTTTATATATTAGCTATATATATAATTTAAATAAGTATTTTAGTCTATATAGTAAATATATTTATATTACTTATAATATAAAACTATATTATACCTATCTTTTTAACTATACTAAGGGTTTTATTAATACTATTGTTAAAAATAACAGCATTTTCAGGGGTCTTCTCTAGTTATTAGTGCCCTATTATAGGCCCCTAATATAGGGCCTTATAGGGGAAGTTAGCCTAAGGTAACTTAGTTATATTATATATATATATATACTACTAACTTCCTAGTCTATAATTAGTTAGTAAATCTAATAGCTATAAGGACCCACTTTTCTTAGATTATTTAATTAAATAACTCTCTTTTTAGTATATATAATAGCTATTAGCCTAGCTTAATAGCTATATATAATAACTTTTATAGAATTAAATTCTAACTATATTTTTAGGTATAACTAAAAGAGTTATATACTATAGAATTAAAAAGTAAATATAAGAAAAAAAGGCTACTTATATTAGCTAATTTAGCTACCCTATAACTAGCTTTAAGGCTAATTTATAAAATAACTAAGAATTTATAAAAAGTCTTATAACTAAATTCTTAGTTACTAAAATTAAGGCTTTTAAATAGTATATTTAGATCATTTTTAATTTTTTAGGTAGTATATAGTATTTTAAAAAAGAAACTAAAAAATATATATATTAATACCTTATTTATATAGCTATAAGTCTATTTTTTTATTTTCTTATATAAATAAATTATATAAAAAATAAAAAGTAGCTTATAAGCCCCCTTTTATAACTTAAATTTACTAATAAAGTTAGTAAGTATATAAAAAAAGAAAGAAGATTCCTTTTTATAAGTACTCTAACTATAATAAACTATTAAAATAGTTTATAGCTATTTATAGCTATAAACTAGTACTAAATATTATATTTTTACTATTTTATTATAAAATTTAGAGTATATTTTCTATACTATAAGTTATATAAAAGCTTTTATTTAAATTTATAGCTAGTAAGTAACTATAGCTATTATATATATATTTTAATAAAGCTAAGTATAGGGTATATAAAAATAATAATAAATTTATTACTTTTAAGCTTATTATTCTTTAAAGTAAATTACTATTTATAATTACTAATTTTTAAAAGATTATAAGCTTAAAAAAGATCTTTTAGTATTAAAAAAATTTACTAAATTTTATATATATTACTATAAATTTTTATTTATATTAAATATTCTAAAAATTATAAGAAAAGAAGTTTATTTTTCTATAAAATAAAAAAGAATTATAAATAAAGGCCTTTTTTTTTATAAAAAAAAGAATTTATAATTTATACTTTATACTTTATAGTATATTATACTATAAATTAAAGAATTTAAAAGCTTTCTTTTTTATAAAAACCTATAGCTTTCTAAAAGCTATTAAGTTAAAGGAATTAGAGAACTTTAATTAATAAAAATAAGCTTTATTTATTTAATTTAAAGCCTTAAAAATGCCTTAATTCCTAAAAAATCCTAAAATTAGTAATAATTTTAGTAATTTAAATTAAGCTATAATTCTTATATTAAGAGATAGCTATATAAAAAAGCCCTAAAATACTATAATTTAGTAAAGAATTTTCTTAAAAGCCTACAATTTACTTATAAAATAGTATTTTTAAAGTACTAAGATATAAAAAGGCTTTTTATACTTTTAGTTTTATAACCTAAATTTTTAAAATTATTAAAGTACTTTAAAGGTATTTAATATAGTATTTAATAATTTACTTACTAAACTAGCTATTTTTAATATTTTAATAGTAAAAATTAACTAAATAAATTAGTATTTATAAGTATTAAAGTTAACTTTTTTTTAGTAAGCTAAAAAATAATATTTCTTTATAAGAACTAATAAGGCTTTAAAGGCTTTTATAAAGGTATTAAATTTATAATTTTATATAGTAAATTTATTAAAAAAATAAAAAATAAGAGTTTTATAGTAATAAAAGCTTTAAATTATAAAGCTATTATTACTAAAAATTTAATAAATAAGAATTCTAAAGAAAATAAAAATTTCTATTTT
>SRPZ01000267.1:0-40765 GCA_018360255.1 Claviceps maximensis
TAGTAAAGTATAGTAATTTAATTACTAATTACTTATTAAATATAAAGAGTATATTTCTTTTTATTTTAGTAATTATTTTTAATTTTAAATTATTTTTATTATTCTTAGCTATTAGCTAGGCTAATTTTATAAGTAAAATTATAGAGGTAGTGCTCTATAATTATAAAGGTTTTAGGCTTATAAAATTTAGGAAGGTTATATATAGAGGGCTAAATAAAGGCTTAGTTAGCCTATTAGCTAGTATTTTTTTAATATCTAAGTAAGCTATTTTAGCTAGCCTAGCTAAGACCTATTATTAATTATAGTAAAATTTAAAAAGGGTATACTTAGTATAGCTATAAAGTACTAAATTATAAGCTATTTTTATAGTACTTTAGTTATTAAAAAATATCTATATAAAGGGTTTTATAGGGTATTTTAGCTCCTTAAATATCCCTTAAAGCTACTATAGCTCTCTAAAAGTCTTATAAATTATATTAAACTTAGCTTTTATAGTTAATAAAGCTATAGTACTAGCTTTTTTTAATTTTTAGCTTATAAGGCCTTTAGCTAGCTTAGTGAAATAAGTATAAATAGATTTTAAAAAGGCTTTATTACCTATAAAATTACTATTATAAAATTTAACTAAGCTAGAGTTAGTAGTATTTTTCTTACTATTATTATTAGGATTTCCTTTATAATAAATAGCTAAATTCTATATACTTAATAGATATTTTAGTAGGTTTTTAGCAGTATTTAGGTGCTTTAAATATAGGCTTATAAGTACTATTAATAGCTACTATAGTATAAAAGTAATATTAGGTTTAGTAAGTAATATTAGGTATATTATAATGCTAATAATACTTTAATATTCCTTAATTTACTTAGCTTTTAATTTCTTAGGAAGCTATATTTTTAGGCATTTAAGCTATATAGAAATTCTAATAGATTTATAATTAATTAGCTTAAATTAAAATAATACCTCTTAAATATATTACTTTTAATATATCTTAAGAATTAAATTCTTTTAATCTTTTATAATTTAAACCCTTAAGAAAAATTCTATAAAGCCTTTATTTTCTATAGAGTAGGCTTTATATAAATCTTATTTTAGCTTATTTATATATACTAAATCTTTATCTATTATAATTATTAATATAAGTTATAATAAAAGTCTTTATAGCTAGATTTTAAAATATAGCTAGGTTAAAAATTAAGGGGGAAAATTTAAGATTTTTTAATATAGCTATTAAGGTTTATTATTACTTTTTAAAGCTTTATTTTAGGCTATAAAATAACTTTAATAGGATTATTATCTCATTTTTCAAAGCTTTATAACTATATTTTTTAGCTTAATTATTTAGCTATAGATTTTACTTTATAAATTCTATAAATTCCTTAGGAATTTATATATAAATAAGCTCTTTTAGTATATTATTAAAAAAAGTACTTATAAAGTTTACTTACTTTATTTCTAAATTTTTCTTTATAGCTATTTTAAGTAAAATTTACTAACTAAGTAAAATATTAATAGTAATAAAGATATTTATATAATTTAAGCTTTTTATTTATATAAATTCCTTAGCTATTAGCTAAGCTTTATATTTTAAAGAATTATTTTCTTTATTTTTTTAAGCTTTAATATAAGCTTATTTCTAAGTACTTTATAGTTTTTAAGTATAGTATTTATATCTATAAATTTAAAAGTACCTACCTTTAAAAGTTACTTAAATTTACTAAAAATAGCCTTAATTTAGTATTTTTTTTTTAAACTAAAATTTACTTACTTTTAAGTCTTAGGTTTAGGGTAATTAGCTAGTTTTTTTTTAGCTTTTTATTAAGCCTTATAGTAAATTTTTTTTATTAAAGTTACTAAATTAATATTTATAAAATCTTGATTTTTCTTAATTTTTTTTAGTAAATATTTAGCTATATTATTTATATTAACTTCTTTAGCTAATATTAGCTCCCTAGAACCTAGAAATTAACTAATCTCTATATTAACTATCTAATTATAAGCTATAGGGTAATTCTTATTAAAAAAACTAATATTTAATAAATTTTAGTTACTTTCTTTCTTTAAAAAATTACTTTTTATAAAAAGTTTTAGAGGGTTTTTATAAAAACATTTATCTTTCTTTAGAGACTTATTTCCTATAAAATACCTAAAAAGACCTAAATTTATAAAGCCTATAGGTTTTATAATTTTTATAAAGTTAGTTTTAATTACTAGTTTTTTAAAAAAAATATAGATTAAAAAGGTCTTAAACTTTAGTATAGTTAGTAATCTTTTAAGTACTATTTTAGAGGCTAGCTTATAAGCTTTAGATTTCTTTTTTAGTAAAATTAGAACTTTATAGTATAAGCTAATAGCTTTTAAAGCACTAAAATTAGGCTTTAATACCTAATTTTTTAAATTAAAGGTAAATAACTATACTAAGCTTTATAGCTTAGTAAAATTTATAGTTAAATTAATTAAATTAATAATAGTAAAAATTATAAAATTCTATAAAAATAAGAATAAGCCTAACTACTATAGAATAGCTTATAGTTTATTAAGAATAACTTAAATAAAGCGCTTTACTAAGCTATTTTATTTATAAATATAAGGAAAAAAAGTAGTAAATTTTATTCTTTTTTTAACTAGCTATTTCTAGCTTTAAAAATTAATTTCTTTACCTTTATTAAAATAAAAATATTTAAGGTAAGTACTAAAATTAGATTTTAGTGACTTAAAAAATCCTTTTATTATAAAAAATATAGTATTTCTTTCTTTATTAAGCATTAAAAAATACTATTTATATTAAGTTTTTTTATTTACTAAAATAAGATATATAAAGCACTTATTATAAAGTATAGGGCTTATTTTTACTATATTTCTCTTTAGTTTATTTAAAACCCTAAAAGGGTTTATAATTAAATTTTTAAAGGGTTTTTTAACTACCTTTATTTAATTATAAGCTAGGTAGTTAAAGTTCTTATTTTTAATCTTAAATAAGTTAGGTATTTTTTTAGTTATTAAGAAGGTCTTTTTAAGTAAAGAGAGCTTAATATACCCTAATTTAATATATTAAATTCTAGCTAATTTAAGTAACTTTTAGTACTTTTCTAAGCCTAAATTTATAAATTTATTACCTAAAAGCTTAGGGCTTTCTATAAGATTATTTATAAGCTTAGAGCTTTATAAAATTATAAAGCCTTTTTTCTTAGCTTTTTACTAAGTTACTTAAGAACTATAGGCCTTTTAGAAAGCTATTAGTGCTTTTTTTATAAAAGGTATTAATTTTTTAGTAGCTTATTTAGTAACTAAGCTATTTAAAGCTTTTATAATAAGTTTTTTAGTATTTAATAGCCTATAATTAGCTAAATTACTACTAATTTTAGTAGGCTTTTTAGCTATAAAAAGTACCTAGCTAAAGGCTATTAGCATTAGAAAAAAAAGGGCTAAATTAGATTTTAAGCTCTTAAAGTTACTAAAATCCCCTATAATTTCTTCTACTTTACTAGCCTAAATTAGCTTTTATAAAGAAAGCTATATCTCTATAGAGTAGGAAAATCTACTCTATATTTAGTAGCTAAAATAGCTTAAAAAATAGTAATTATTATTAATTTAATTTAGGTATAATTTAGGGATTTCTTACTCTTTTATTTTTAAAAAGAAACTATTTTTTCTTATATTTAAAAGGGTAATATAGAACTTATTAGCTAAAAATAGAGTATTTTTATTAATATAATCCTTATAAATATAGTGCTTTAAGCTATTAATTATATTTATATTAAGCCCTAGAAAATATAAGGTATTTTTTAAGGTAAGAGGCCTATATTTATTTAGATTTTATTAATATAAAACTAAAAATCTAATATTTTTATAGCCTTTAGAGTATATAGATTCTTTATTAATAAAAATAGTTTTAAATTCTCCTTTTTTATAAAATATATAGCTTATAAAATTATTCTTAGAGTTTACTAAATATATAGTAAAACTTATATTATAAAGTAAGGTATTTTTTATAACTTTATAGCTAAAATTAAAGGCCTTAAAAAATATTTTATTTTTAGGCTTAAATTTAATACTAAAATTAAAAGAATTTTTATTTTTACTAGTATTAAAATTACTATTATAGGGTTTTATAATATTACTAGCTAAATTAAAATTTCTTAGTATAAAAGCCCTTTCTTAGAATTTATCTTTCTTTTTAAGTAATTTTTTTTTAAGGCTTACCTTTTTTTTTATTAAAATTAGGCTTAGAAAAATTAAAATTATTTTTATTTTCTTTAGAATTATTCTTTTTATTTTTTTTTAAAATAGAAATTCTTATTTTCTTTAAAATTCTTATTTATTAAATTTTTAATAATAATAGCTTTATAATTTAAAGCTTTTATTACTATAAAACTCTTATCTCTTTATTTTTTTAAAAAATTTATTATAAAGAATTATAAATTTAATACCTTTATAAAGGCCTTTAAAGCCCTATTAATTCTTATAAAAAAATATTATTTTTTAGCTTACTAAGAAAAAGTTAACTTTAGTGCTTATAAATACTAATTTACTTAGTTAACTTTTACTATTAAAATATTAAAAATAGCTAGTTTAGTAAGTAAATTATTAAATATTATATTAAAAGCCTTTAGAGTATTCTTATAATTTTAGAAATTTAGGGTATAAAACTAAAAGTATAAGAAGCCTTTTTATATTTTAGTACTTTAAAAATACTACTTTATAAGTAAATTATAGGCTTTTAAGGGAATTCTTTATTAAATTATAGTATTTTAAGGCTTTTTTATATAGCTATCTCTTAATAGTATAAGAATTATAGCTTAATTTAAATTACTAAAATTATTACTAATTTTAGGATTTTCTAGGAATTATAGTATTTCTAGGGCTTTAAATTAAATAAATAGAGCTTATTTTTATTAATTAAAGTTCTCTAGCCCTTTTAACCTAATAGCTTTTAGAAAGCTATTATAATGGATTCGAGCTTAATGCTCAGATCTAGGCCGGAGCCTAGACGGAGCTATAGTAGTAGTAGGTCATATAACCTTAGGGTATATATAAAGACCTAGATATATTAGGGAAAAAGTCTTATTAGTGGAGGGAAGGAGCCTTCTTTCCTTATAGTTAATAATAACCCTATTGTCGCTAGAAAGCAGTTGCCTTCTAGGCTAGACTATAATAGCTATAGGCTTTTTTATTAAAATCTTTAATAATAAAGGTATTAAAAGAATTTAATAAAGAAAAGCCCTTTAAAGTAGGTTAATTACTTACTACAATAGGCTTTAGAATTTACTCCTTAGCTAGCTTTAAAGCTAATTTTTATAAATTTATAGTAGTAGTAAGAGCTTATAGCTATTATATAATAGTATTAATTGTATTATTTTAGCTAGTAATTTATTAGGTTATATAATTAGCCTAGGTTAACTATAAGTTCTATATAGCACTCTAGCCTTAGTCTTAGCCTTACTATTCTTAGGTATTTATTATAGCTAATTTATAGTAAATAAATTACTAATAAATTAAGAATTTAGTAAATTTACTTATAAAGTATATAGTTTATAAGTCTTTATAGTAAAAAAGTAATTTTCTACTATATTATAAAATATAGGAATTTTCTATAATTTTCTTTTATTTTTTATAAAAGAAAAAGCTTTTAAATTCTTTAATTTATAATATAGTATACTATAAAGTAAAGAATATAAATTATAAATTCTCTTTTTATAAAGAGAGAAGGCCTTTATTTATAATTCTTTTCTATTTTATAAAAGAGAAAACTTCTTTTTTTATAATTTTTAAAATATTTAGTATAAATAAAAAATTATAGTAATATATATAAAAATTTAGTAAATTATTCTAATATTAAAAGATCTCTTTTAAGCTTATAACCTATTAAAAATTAGGGATTATAAATAGTAGTTTACTTTTAAGAGTAGTAGGCTTAAAAGTAGTAAGTTTATTATTATTTTTATATATTCTATACTTAGCTTTACTAAGATATATATATAATAGCTATAGTTATTTACTAGCTATAAATTTAAATAAAAGCTTTTATATAACTTATAATATAGAAAATACACTCTAAATTTTATAATAAAATAGTAAAAATATAATATTTAGTACTAGTTTATAGCTATAGATAGTTATAAGCTATTTTAATAGTTTATTATAATTAAAGCACTTATAAAGAAAAGTCTTTTTTCTTTTTTTATATACTTACTAACTTTATTAGTAAATTTAAATTATAAAAAAAGGCTTATAAGCTACTTTTTATTTTCTATATAATTTATTTATATAGAAAAATAAAGAAATAAACTTATAGTTATATAAATAAGGTACTAATATATATATTTTTTAGTTTCTTTTTTAAAATACTATATACTACCTAAAAATTAAAAATAATCTAAATATACTATTTAAAAGCCTTAATTTTAGTAATTAAAAATCTAATTATAAGACTTTTTATAAATCCCTAGTTATTTTATAAATTAGCCTTAAAGCTAGTTATAGGGTAGCTAGATTAGCTAATATAAGTAGCCTTTTTTTCTTATATTTACTTTTTAATTCTATAGTATATAACTCTTTTAGTTATACCTAAAAATATAGTTAAATCTAATTCTATAAAAGTTATTATATATAGCTATTAGGCTAGGCTAATAGCTATTATATATACTAGAATAAAGATTATTTAATTAAATAATCTAAGAAAAGTAAGTCCTTATAGCTATTAGATTTACTAACTAATTATAGACTAGGAAGTTAGTAGTATATATATATATATAATATAGCTAAGTTACCTTAGGCTAACTTCCCCTATAAGGCCCTGTATTAGGGGCCTATAATAGGGCACTAATAACTAGGGAAGACCCCTAAAAATGCCGTTATTTTCAATATTTATAAAATAATCTCTTAATTATTCTGTAGAATACTAACTTACTAGCTTTTATTAAAAGCTTTATAAATTATATAACTAAGGGATAGCTAAATTATTAATAAAGTTAATAGATTTTAGCTTTTAAGAGGTAGAAAGTAGTAGCTCTATTTACCTATAAAGTTTACTAAAGGTATTCTTATTTCTATATAATAGAAACCTTCTTTTTACTTTAAATTAGTATATTCTTAAGGTTATTAAGCTTTATATTTATCTAATCTATATTTAATATTATATTATATTTAAATAACTATAAGAAAGCTTTACAAATATTAAAACTAAAGTAATTAAGTAAAAATAATAAGTATATAGTATATTAACTAAAGCCTACTTTTTTAAGTTATATATAGTATTAGCTATACTCTATATAGTTTATAGTAAAGTATAAGTAAGTTATATATATAGCTATTATAGTAAGTTATATATAAGTGTTACGTGCTAGAAGATGCATATAAGAGGTTAGCACTTACGCAATAGGCATAGTGCTTTATAAGGTTATAAGAAAGGACAACACTTTAGTTATAGTTAAGTAGTTAAGTATATATATAATTAAAGATAATTCTTCTAAACTATTAGAAGAGGGAACTCTCCCTTAAGGGGTAGGTTCCCTTATAGAGTAAACTATAATAAGTCCCCTCTATATAAAAAATAAAATGCCTATTCTAAGCTAAAATATATAAAAAAAAACTTAGTTATATAAAAAAAAAAGAAAGACCTAGTTCTAGTCCCTAGAAACCTCTAAGATATTACTATTACTTTTATTACTACTATTATTACTTTTTATATCTTTATTAAAGTCTATATTACTATTAGAGTTAATATTAATATTATTTAGATTAGTTATATTACCTATAGACCTATTATCCTTAGTTAGCCCCTAGTTATAACTAAGGCTATCTCTATAGTTTAGCCTATAGCTATTATTTATTATATCGTTAATATTAGTTATAAAATTAAGCAGTATATTCTTATTAAGTATAGCTTTAAAAACTTCCTATTTTTTATATATTAAAACCGCTTATATAGCATTAGTTCTAAGGTCTTATAGATACTAATATTTACCTTTCTATATATTTTAGTATATAAAGTTACTTTATATTTTATTTATAATATTCTAAATCTCTATATATTAGTAGGTAATATAGCTATAGAAGGTATAGTTTTAATTTATTTTATTAAAGGTCTTATATAAAGGGAAGGTTAGGATTTAGAGGTATAAAGCAAAATATTTAAGAGTATATTATTAAATATTAGCTATATAAGCTTAGATATTAGGGTTATATAATTAGTAGTATATAAAAGTACTATAGCTTATATTAATTTAGTAATAGTATATTAGAATAATTAATAGCTAGGAGGTATTTTCTATACCCTTAGCTAGTTTAATAAAGTAGTTAAGAAGCTACTACTTTATAAAGTTTTATATATATAATAGTAGCTTAGGGCTATAGTATTTTTTTATATAGGAAATTCTAGTGCTAATATAGTCCTAGAGGTTAGAGTAGGTAAAAACTATATTAATTATAGTATATAGTTCCCTTTCTAGCTAGGTTAGGGTATTTAGGCTAAGCTTTACTCTATACCTAGTAATATTTATAAATAAAGGGCTAATTACTAGCCTATTTCTTAGTATAGCTATATTAGTAAGACTATAAATACTGCTTAATAGCTAATAAAGCTTATAAAAAAGGAAGTGCCTCTTAATACTACTTAATATAATATAGATTCTATTTTTTTAGTAGTATAGCTTAAAAATACTTATCTTAGTTATACTTATTTCCTTAGTAAAAGCAATATTTCTATATATTATCTTATATTTTAAATTATTATATTTATTAAGCTAGGTAAGAATATTATTATAACTAATAGTAGGACTATAATTCTCTAACTACTATAGAATATTTTTATAGCTTATAGTAGTGCTTTTAGTAGTTTATAGTATTATACTTTTAGTAATATAAATTTTATTATAAAAAGGGTATTATAATAAACTTAGCTAAGAAGTAGTAATAATTAATAGTAGTATTATACTTATATTAAGGTTATAATAAAGAAGAAATATAAAGGAGGGCATTTTAGTATAGTAAGATATAAGGCCTTAAGGCTACTAAGTAGTTATAGCTAACTATAATAGCTAAAAGCTAATATATTAAGGCTTATATATATAAGTATAGATTTTTATTAAGCTACTTAGATCTTTATAGACTTTACTATAAGTGCTTACTTATAATACTAAGGTTATATATAACTTTATAGTTAGGTAAAGTAGTAATAAGTTTTTTATATTTAAAAGATAAAGCTAATTATAGGGGATTTTACTAAGAGTCTTTAAGTCTTTTATAATTCTTATACCCTTTCCTTATTATAAAACTAATTATTTATATCTAATAAGTTTATTTATACCTTTTTTTTATAATTATTAGAAAAACACTCTTAGTATAGTAAAGTAAAAGTAGAAAAATAATAAAAAATAAACTAAAGTTAAGGTTAGCTCCTTTTAGTATAGAAATAGATATAACTAGGCTTATTAATAGTAATATTTAAGGCATTATAGCTACCTTATTATATAAAAGCAGTAAAGTATTTATTACTATACCTAAAACTAGTAAAGACCTTTATTACTTTTACTTACTAATACCTATATTAGTTTAGTAGGTATAGTAAGAGTATTATTTTATACTAAAGGGATAGCCTTTTATTATTTTAGCGCTAAACTTAGTAAAGATAGGGAAGGCTACTTAGGATTAGGTTCTTAGTTAATAAGCTAAAAACTACTAATAGCTAAGGGGTTTTTTATTAAAATAAAGCTAGACCTTATAGAGAAGCTACCTAAGAAAGAGAAGCTAGAAACTAAGAAGCTTATAAGCTATAATACTCTTTATTAAATTTATATAGAGTTATTAGTAAGAATAGTAATAGCCTTATTATAGCTTATAACTAACTTTACTATAATAGTTAAAGTATTATTTATTTTATATAAGTAAGTATTAAATTTATTAGTAAGCCTATAGATTTTACTATTAATAAATAGTGTTTTTATATTATACTTAATATTATAAATAGTTATAATAGTCTATAGCTTAGTAGTTAATATACTAGTCTTATTTTATTATAAGTTTACTAAAGCCTATAGGTTTATAATAACTTCTTTTAAGTAAGTAATATACTTAGTTAATTTATTACTAAGGCTAGTAAAGGTAAATACTTTCTCTTTCTTAAAAACCTTAGCTAGATAGAATATATAAAGTATAGTAAGTAAATTACTAAAAGTACTATTAAGGCTTTTATATTAAATATAGATCTATTTAGCTATAAAAATCTTATAAAATAGGATTTAACTAGTTTAGTTATAACTACTATAGGTTTTACCTTTCTAAAGGTAAATAGTAATAGTAGTTTTTAGTATATCTTTAGCTATATATATAGTAAGTGCCTTTAACTACCTCTTTCTAGATTTATTCTATTAAAGGTAGTTTATAGCTTTATAAATAGCTATATACTTTATAAGAACCTTAATATAGAGTATATAAAGGCTATTAAAGGGATTTATTATAATACTATTTAGGCTAATACTAGCACTAATATAGTAAAACTCCTTACTATAAATATAAACTAAGTTAGTAATAGTTTATAGTTTAATATTAGTAGTTTATTTATTATTTAAGAAATGCTAGAATATATATATAGTAGTATTAGTAAGTTATTCTTTAAAGGTAATAAAGTTATTAAGGTTATTAAGACTATATTAGTAACTATTTACTTAGCTAAATTAGTAAAGATATTAAAAGAGCTAGTAGTTATAAAGGTAAGTAAGAGTTTTCTCTAGGGTTATATTCTTTTATAGAGTTATTAGTAAGCCTAGCTTTATACTACTTAGGGCTACTCTATAGCTTTTATAACTTACTTTATATAGCTTATTTATTTTAGTAGTTTCTTTTTCCTTAAACTTACTTTTATATTTTATTTTAAAAAAATAAGCCCCTTTTTTAAGGATAGTAGTAGTATTAAAAAGCTAGTTATTTAGTAAAGTAGTTACTTAAAAGTATTCTTAACTACTAAATTTATTTATAATATTTAGGTTTATTATATATATAAATATAGTGTTTCTAAGGCTATTAGTAAGTAGTAAAGTAACTAAGGTAAAGTAACTATTAGTATAGCTACTAAGAGAGACTAAATTACTTATAGAGGCATTCTTTATTATTTTAAGCATAGGTTTTAGTATTAGAAATTCTATACTATAAAAGTAAGGGCTCTCTATTTAAAGCTAGTAAATAATATTATTTAGAAGTTAGTAATTTTTTCCTAAACTAATAAGAGTATTTTAATAAAAGTAAGGGAGAAAAACTAATATATACCTATAAACCTTATACTAAGAGTGTTTTTAATAAGTAAACTAATTAAAGTAAGTATAAAGGTTATTTTAAGTAGCTATTATTTATTATAGATTATATATTTTATTAGTAGCTTATAGTTTATTATAGGTAAGAGGTAGTAATTTATTTATATATACTAAGTAAAGGTAATAAATAAGGGGTAGAGTAAGTAAGAAAGTAAATATATTTTTAAAGGCTTTTAAGGTAAAAAAGAAAGAAAAAAAGGGTATTTAGAAGTAAAAGGTAAAAAGTAAAGATGCTTACCTTAATAGAGCTATAGTAAGTAAGGTAGCTATTAGTAAGTATAAGTATATAGGAATTTAAAAATATTTAATATTTTCTATTAATAAGAGCTTTCTATAAGTATTTATAGAACTAAATATAAAACTAGCTAAGGCTAAGTATATTTTTAAATAAAAGTTACTATAAGGCCTTTTTTATAGTATTTCTCTTTTTAGTTAATAGTATTTCTAGTATAATATATATTAACTATATTTATAGTATTAATATATATTTTATTCTTAGAAATCTACTAATTATTTTTTATAAAGAAACCTTTTTAGTAAACTAAGTAGTTTATATAAAGCTTTCTACCTTTCTTTTAAAAGAACTTAATATAATAGCTTTAAATTCTCTTAATCTTTTAGTAGTTTACCTTATTAAAGCTATTAGAAATTAGGGATTATAAATAGCGGTCTGCTTCTAAGGGTAGTGGGCTTAGAAGCAGCAGGTCCACTATTATTCCTACGCGCCCTAAGCTTAGCTTTGCTAAGATACACGCACAGTAGCTACAGTTACCTACTAGCTACAAATCTAGATAGAAGCTTTTACATAACTTATAGTATAGATGTTACGCGACGAAGCGTGACTAATTACAACCGTCATAGTGGGGACGACTCTAAACTGAGAATCTAGCTAGAATTAGGCTAGATTATAATAGGCAGAATTAGGACTAATATAGTAAGGCAGTTAGTAACTATTATTAAAGCATTATAGATTATACTATACTTTATAGTAAATTTACTACTAAATTAATATATAATTTATAATAAAATTATAAAGAAAATTAAAAAGGAAATTCTATTTATAAATAAAGCATTCTATTTTAGGGAAAAGAGAGAGAGAGGTAAGTCTTAGTTTAGTAATAATACTAGTTTTTTATTTAATTTATATTTAATTCTAACTATAATTTTCTTACTTAATTATAACTATTATTTAAGAGACTATTATAATATTCTAAGACTTTTACTATATAATTACCTAAGAAAATATTATAGTTAGACTATATTAATAGCTTTATAGTAAAAGTTATATAATATTATAACTAAATAAATTATTATTTTAAAATCTATAGTAAAGTAAAAGCATTACTAAAGATACTATAATAAAAAAATAAGTGGTTTAATAATAAATTATATAGCTTAAAAAATTATAGTATCTTTATATTTATAAATATAAACTTTAGAAAGAACTATAGAAATATTAGACTTTAGTATAATATAAAAGTAAGTAATAATTATTTAATAATTTATAAAGTAATTAAGAAAAAGAGGTTAAAGTAAGTAATATAGAAAAACTTAGTTTAAATACTAATCTTTAAAAATAAGAAAATTAGATTAATAATCTTTAGAAAGCCTTTAATAGAGCGCCTAAGTAATACTATAAGGATTATTAAAAGATTATCCTAATATATAATTATATAGAAGTTAACTATTAATTAAGATAGAATTACTTTATTAATAAGGAACCTAAGAAAAAAAAAGATTAAAAAAATAATTAAAATAGGTTTATTAAATAGATCTATACCCTTCTTAAAGATTTAGATAATTAAGAAGTTTAACTAGCTTAATAACTTAAAATTACTAAATAAAGAGAAACTTAAAGCCCTAGAGATTTTTATATTTATTTAGACTTATTTAAAAAGCATTTTCTATAAGAACTAGAAGTATAAAAAGCACTTTAGTACTTTATAAAACTTTAAGAAAAGCTATATAATTATATTAAATTATTAGCTATAATTATACTAGAAACTTAAGAAGAAATAGTAGAATTAGCTATATATTTTTAGGAAGCTTTATAAGCTTAGTAAAAATATAAAAGATTAGTAAAAAGTTTAATAAAAATAAGTAGTTAAGCACCTTTTATAAAAAGAAATAATTATTAAGGCAAATATTATAATTTAAAAAAGGATTAAAGCACTAAGAAGTATTAGAAAAAATATAACTTAAAAAGGACTAATAATAAGTATTTAAAGAAGAAAAATAATAAAATAACTATTATTTATTACTATTATAATAAAGAAAGATATATTTAACCTAATTATTTAAAACTTATAGTAAAGGTAGTAAGTATAATAGCTAAAGAGAAAAAGAAAGTAAAAGTAAAAAAAGAGAAGAGGTTAAGTATAATACCTAATGCTTAATTAAAATACTACTAAGGGTAGTACCTTAATTTAAGATTAAAGCTAAGGTTTAAGTATAGAAAACTTATAAGGTAAAAGCATATTTAAATACTTATACTAAGATTAATATAATTAGTTTAGCCTTAGTTATAAAATAAGGGCTAAAGAAAAAGAAAGGAAATAAGTATTTAATTAAAATAGTAAATAGTAAAAGTATATATATAAAAGATATATAAATACTACTACTATTTCTAGTTAACTTAAAAGGAATATAAAAAGAAGTTATTTAATAATATATTAGTATTAATACTAAAGAAGAGTTAATTCTTTTAGAAATGCTAACTCTTAAAAATTTAGATATTTTTCTATATTCTTTTATATATTAATAGTAGTTTAATTTAAAGTAAAAATATTTTATATTATTAAATACTAAAAAATTCTTAAAGGAAGCTACTATATTAACTTATATATTTATAGTATTTAAGAATATAGAACTATTACTATTTAAAGAAGGAAATAATATATAAAAAGAACCTATAGTTTTTAGCACTATTCTAAAAGAATTAGAGGGTTTTTAAGATATATTTAAAACTAAATTAGTAAAAGATTTACTAGTATATTAAGGCATTAATTATACTATTAAATTAGAACTAGGTATAATACTGCTATATAGTCCTATTTACCTACTATTACTAGTAGAACTAAAAAGCTTATAAAAATATTTAAATAAAAATCTAAAACTTAGTTAAATTTAATATTTAAAAAGCCTAGTAAGGGCACTAATTCTATTTATTCTAAAGAAGGATAGATTGCTTTAATTATATATTAATTATTAAGGTCTAAATAAAGTTTTAGTTAAAAATTAATACCTATTACTACTTATTATAGAAATTCTAGATTAAATATTAAAAGTAACTATTTTATTAAAATTAAATATTAAAGAAGTATACTATTATATTTAAATTAAAGAAGGTAATAAGTAAAAAATAGCATTTTAAACTAGATATAGGCACTATAAATATCTAGTAATACTATTTAAATTAACTAATACACTAGCTATATTTTAATACTATATTAATTAGGCATTATAAGGACTTAATAATATAATTTATATTATTTATTTAAATAATATTTTAGTATTCTCTAAAATATAAAAGAAATATACTTAATATTTAAAATAGGTTTTTAAATAATTATATAATACTAATCTATATATTTATAGATTAAAATATAAGTTCTATAAAGAATAAATTAAGTTCCTAGAATTTATACTATTAAAAGATAGAGTTAAAATAAATAAAAAGCGTATAGCTACTATTATATAATAGCCTAAACTAAGAATATTTTAAGATATTTAAGTCTTTCTTAGTTTCTATAATTTCTATTAATGCTTTATTTAAGGATATTTAGTAATTACTACTCCCTTAATAGTATTACTAAAAGGAAGTAAAGATAGTAAAAAACTAGGGTTTATAGAACTTAATAATTAGGAATAAATTACATTTAAAACTCTTAAAAAGGCATTTATATAAGCACCCTTATTATATTATTTTAATCCTAAAGCTAATATTTAAATTAAAACTAATATATTAAATTTTACTATCTTAGGTATTTTATTATAACTTAATTTAAAAGAAAAGTATTACTTTATTACTTTCTAGTTAAGAAAATTATAACCTATAGAAGTATAATATAGTATATTAGACTAAGAAATATTAGTAATTATTAAATTATTTTAATATTAAAGATACTATATTAAAAGTGCTCTAAATAAAATCAAGGTTTTATTAGATTATTTAAACTTATAATTATTTATAAAAATGCCTAAATTAAATAGATATTAGTTATATTAGTATATATTCCTTACTCTATATAACTTTATAATTAGGCATTAAAAGGATATATTAAATCTAATAGATATACTATTAAAATAACCTAATTACTATATAAAAGAAAAAGAAAATTAAAATAATCTTATTTAAGAGCTTTAAAAAAAGATTACCTAAGTTAATATAATTATATATAGTATAAAACTAAATAAAGACTTAGAATCCCTAAAGAAGTAGGGAAGAACCTTTATTAAAAAAGGTTTAGTAAAGAAGTTAGGCTTATTACTTACTTCTAACTAGATTATAGTTAAAATAATAAAAAAGAATAAAGACCTATATTACTAAAATAATAGAAAGTTACTATTAGAAATAGTCTTAGTTATATAAGAGATAAATATATAGATTTAAAAGAAAATAAAGAATCTCTATAGCTACTAAGAGTAAGATTAGTTACTAAATTAATAAAGTATCTTAAAATATTAAAAGTAAATATTTATCCCTAATTTAGAAGTTTTAAAAGATTTTATCTTCTAAATCTATTATAATAATTTACTAGCGAGATATTAGATATTAAAACTAGTCTATATTATATACCTTTTTACTATAAGTTATTAAGTAAAGCAATTTATACATTTTAACCTAACTATTATATATAGTTTTATAAGCTAAGTAATGCTCTAACTTTACTATATTTTTATTTAAGGAAAAATAGTGCTTATTTAGATAAGCCTAAATAAAAGTCTAGTATATATTATATAGCTTATAAAAAAGCTTTTATAATCTAAGCTTATTCTTTTTTTTACCCTTAGTAAATAAAGTCTTTAAAATCTAGTTATAAATCGCAAGGAAATTATTATAATAAATATTAAGTAAGAGAAGTATTTAAAAAAATAATTAACTTTAAATTAAAGGATAATATTATAGAAATATATACTAAATTATAGTGTAATTCTTTCTTAGTATAAATAAAGCATTTACTACTATTAGGTATATCCTTATACTTTAAGTAAAAAACCTAAATTATCTTAGTTTTAATAGCATTTTTTAAAAGCTTAAGAAAAGTCTTAATATAGTAAAGACACTTATTTTATTACACTATAATTAATTTATCTATAGAAATAACGCATATCTAATTATAAATATTCTTTTTCTTTTTAGGAAAAATAAAGGTACCTATTATTATATATATTTTTACACTAAATATTATAAGGTTTTTAATACTAAACTTTTTAAAAGTAGTCTTTTTTAGAGACTTCTTAAATAACTTAAAGTTAAATATAGGCCTAAAATATAGTAAAGGTAAACTAAGAAAATATATACTATTAGCTTTAGCTTTAGTAATAATTTTTTTAAGTTCCTTACTAAAGATTACTAACTTATTATTATTAGAGTCTTTACTGCTTTTAGTAAGGTTTATATAAGAAGGAGTTAAAGCTATTTTCTTACCTTTTTAATTAAAAGAACTTATCTCTTTTTACTTATATTTATATAAAAATAAAAGTCTTTAAGAAAATAGGGCAAATTTTATTATTATAAATATAGCCTTTTCTTCTATAAGGAGCATTATAATCTTACACTTAACTAATATTATAGCCTTTATTTTTATAGGTAATATAATAAGTAACGTTTTATTAGATATTATAAAACTAATTTAGTAGTTCTCTATAAAGAATTAACTTAGATTTAGATAATAATATTATTATAGAAATATACCTAATTCCTTTAGCCTATAGGGGAAAGTTAAATATAATAAAAATAACCTATTTATTTATATAATCTTTTAAAGAGAAACTATAAGATTAGCCTATTAAATAAAACTATTTAAAGATTTTATAATTAGAGTCTACTAAACTTTATTGCCTTCTTTAGGCATATTTATTATAAAAAAGTAAATAAATAAATTAAAAATAGGCTATTAATAAAAATAATTAATAAAAATTACTAGTAAAAGTTAATAAGTATAATATAGAAGAAAGATATAAAATTAGAAAAGTTATATAGGTAAATATTATATAAATCCAGCCTTTATTTACATAACTAGACCCTACTTTTATAATATTAACTTTAAGCTAAAGTTTAATTAGAGGGGGAATAATTATTATATAATAAAGTATAACTAATTATAACTATTATAGTAGGGATAACTCTAAACTAAGAATCTAGCTAGAATTAGGCTAGATTATAATAGGTAGAATTAAGACTAATATAGTAAGGTAGTTAGTAACTATTATTAAAGTATTATAGATTATACCACGCTTTATAGTAAATTTACTACTAAATTAATATATAATTTATAATAGAATTATAGGGGAAATTAAAAAGAAAATTCTATTTTATAAATAAGGCATTCTATTCTAGGGAAAAGAGAGAGAGGGGCAAGTCTTAGTCTAGTAATAATACTAGTCCCTTATTTAATTTATATTTAATTCTAACTATAATCTTCTTGCCTAATCGTCACTGTTATTTAAGAGACTATCGTAACAATAGAAAACACACTCTAAATTTTGCAATAAAACAGTAAAAATATGATATTTAGTACTAGTTTGCGGCTATAGGTAGCTATAAGCTATTCTAATAGTCTGTTATAGTTAGGGCACTTATAAGGGGGAATCTTCTTCCTTCCCTTATATACCTACTAACTCTATTAGTGAATTTAGGTTATAAGGGGGGGCTTATAAGCTACTTTTTATTTTCTATATAATTTATTTATATAGGAAAATAAAAAAATAAACTTATAGCTATATAAATAAGGTACTAATATATATATTTTCTAGTTTCTTTTCTAAAATACTATATACTACCTAAAAAATTAAAAATAATCTAAATATATTATTTAAAAGCCCTAATTTTAGTAACTAAGAATCTAGTTATAAGACTTTTTATAAATCCCTAGTTATCCTATAAAGCAGCCTTAAAGCTAGTTATAGGGTAGCTAGGTTAGCTAATGTAAGTAGCCTTTTTTCCTTATATCTACTTTCTAATCCTATAGTATATAACTCTTCTAGTTATACCTAAAAATATAGTTAGAATCTAATTCTATAAGAGTTATTATATATAGCTATTAGGCTAGGCTAATAGCTATTATATGTGCTAGAATAAGGGTTATCTAATCAGATATTCTAAGAAAAGTGGGTCCTCGCAGCTGTTAGATTTGCTGACTAATTGCGGACTAGAAAGTCGGTGGTGCGTGCATGCGCGTAACGCAGCTAAGTTGCCTTAGGCTAACTTCCCCCATAAAGCCCTGTATTAGGGGCCTATAATAGGGCACTAATAACTAGGGAAGACCCCTAAAAATGCTGTTATTTTTAACACCCCCTCTAAAGAAGTATTATAGCTAGTAATTATAAAAGGTTAAAGAAAAGGGCAAATTAGAAGAAAGAAAATTCAGTATAAAATCTAAGAAAATTTATAAATAGAAATAGATAATAGATTTAGAAAGCCCTACTTTAGGGCTTTAGAAAGATTATATTTACTATAGTAAAGTATAGTAATTTAGTTACTAATTACTTATTAAATATAAAGAGTATATTTCTTCTTATTTTAGTAATTATTTTTAATTTTAAATTGTTTTTATTGTTTTTAGCTATTAACTAGGCTAATTTTTATGAGTAAATTTATAGGGAAGGTGCCCTATAATTATAGGGATTTTAGGCCTATAAGATCTAGGAATATTATATATAGAGGGCTAGTTAGGGGCTTAGTTAGCCTATTAGCTAATATCTTCTTAGTATCTAAGTAAGCTATCTTAGATAGCCTAGCTAAGACTTATTATTAATTATAGTGGAATTTTAAAAGGGTGTGCTTAGTATAGCTATAAAGTGCTAGATTATAGGCCATTTTTATAGCACCCTAGTTATTATAAAAAATCTATATAAAGGGTTTTATAGAGTATTTTAGCTCCTTAAATATTCCCTAGAGCTACTATAGCTCTTTAAAAGTCTTACAAATTACATTAGACTTAGCTTCTATAGTTAATAAAGCTATAGTGCTAGCTTTCTTTAATTTCTAGCTTATAGGGCCTCTAGCTAGCTTAAAGAGATAAGCATAGGTAGATTTTAAAGAGGCTCTATTACCTATAAAATTACTATTATAAAATCTAACTAAGCTAGAGCTAGTGGTATTTTTCTTATTATTATTATTAGGATTTCCCTTATAATAAATAGCTAAATTCTATATGCCTAATAGGTATTTTAGTAGGTTTTTAGTAGCGTTTAGATGCTCTAAGTATAGGCTTACTAGTGCTATTAATAGCCACTGTAGCGTAAAAGTAACATTAGGTCTTGTAAGCAGCATTAGGTATATTATAGTGCTAATAATGCTCTAATATTCCTTAATTTGCTTAGCTTTTAATTTCTTAGTAAGCTATATCTTTAGGCATCTAGGCTACATAGGAATTCCAATAGATTTATAATTAATAAGCTTAAATTAAAATAGTGCCTCTTAAATATATTATTTTTAATATATCTTAAGAATTAGATTCTTTTAATCTCTTATAATCTAAACCCCTAGAAAAAATTCTATAGGGCCCCTATTTTCTATAGGGTAGGCTTTATATAAATCTCTTTTTAGCTTATTTATATATACTAAATCTTTTTCTATTAGTAAATAGTTATTAATATAAGTTATAATAAAAGTCTTTATAGCTAGATTTTAGAAAATAGCTAGGTTAGAGATTAGGGGGGAAAATCTAAGATTTTTTAATATAGCTATTAAGGTCTATTGCTACTCCCTAGAGCTTTATTTTAGGCTATAAAGTGACTTTAATAGGATTATTACCTAATTTTTAGAAGCTTTATAACTATATTTTTTAGCTAAATTATTTAGCTATAGATTTTACTCTATAAATTCTATAAATCCCTTAGGAATTTATATATAAATAAGTTCTTTTAGTGTGCTATTAAGGAAAGCATCTATAAAATCCACTTACTCTATCTTTAGATTTTTTTCTATAGCTATTCTAAGCAAAATTTACTAACTAGGTGGAATATTAGTAGCAGCAAAGGTATCTATATAATCTAAGCCTTTTATTTATATAAATCCCTTAGCTACTAGCTAGGCTTTGTATTTTAAAGGATTATTTTCTTTATTTTTTTTAAGCTTTAATATAAGCCTATTTTTAAGTACTTTATAGCCTTTAGGTATAGTATTTATATCTATAAATTTAAAAGTACTTACCTTTAGAAGTTGCTTAAATTCGCTAAAAATAGCCTTAATTTAGTATTTTCTTTCTAGACTAGAATTTGCTTGCTTCTAGGTCTTAGGTTTAGGGTAATTAGCTAGTTTTTCTTTAGCTTTTTACTAAGCCTTATAGTAGATTTCTCTTACTAGAGCTGCTAAATTAATATCTATAATATCTAGATTTTCCTTAATTTCTTCTAGTGGATTTTTAGCTATAGTATCTATATTAACTTCTTTAGCTAATATTAGCTCCCTAGGACCTAGAAATTAACTAGTCTCTATACTAACTATCTAATTATAAGCTATAGGGTAATCCTTATTAAAAAAACCAATATTTAATAGATTTTAGTTACTTTCCCCCTCTAAGGAATTACTTCCTATAGAGAGGTCTAGGGGGTTTTTATAAGAAAATTTATCCCCCTCTAAAGAGTTATTCTCTATGGAATACCTAGGGAGGCCTAGATTTATAGGGCCTATAGGTTCTATAATTTTTATAAAGCTAGTCTTAGTTACTAGTCTTTTAGAAGGGATATACACTAAAAAGGTCTTAGACCCTAGTGTAGTTAGTAGTCTTTTAGGTACTATTCTAGGGGCTAGCTTCTAAGCTTTAGGTCTCTTTTTTAGTGGAATTAGAACCTTATAGTACAAGTTAATAGCTCTTAGAGCACTAAAATTAGGCTCTAATACCTAATTTTCTAAATTAAGGGTAAGTAACTATGCTAGGCTTTATAGCTTAGTGAAATTTATAGTTAAATTAATTAAATTAATAATAGTAAAAATAATAAAATTCTATAAAAATAGGGGTAAACCTAACCACTATAGAGTAGCCTATAGTTTATTAAGAATAACTTAGATAGAATACTCTGCTAAGCTATTTTACTTATAGATATAAGGGGAAGAAGTAGTAAATTTTATCCCCTTTTTAGCTAGCTATTCCTAGCTTTAAGAGTTAATCTCTTTACTCTTATTAAAATAAAAATATTTAGAGTAAGTACTAAAATTAGATTTTAGTAACCTAAAAAATCCTTTTATTATAGAAAATATAGTATTTCCCTCTTTATTAAGTATTAAAAAACACTACTTATATTAAGTTTTTCTATTTACTAAAATAAGGTATATAGGGTATTTATTATAGGGTATAGGGCTTATTTTCACTATATCCCCCTCTAGTCTATCTAGAGCCCTAGGGGGGTCTATAATTGGATTTTTAGAGGGTTTTCTAACTGCCTTTATTTAAGTATATACTAGGCAGTTAAAATCCTTATCTTTAACCTTAGATAAGTTAGGTATTTCTTTAGTTATTAAGGAGGTCTTTTTAAGCAAAGGGAGCCTAATATACCCTAATTTAATGTGCTAAATTCTAGCTAATTTAAGCAACTTTTAGTACTTTTCTAGGCCTAAATCCATAGATTTATTACCTAAGAGCTTAGGGCCTTCTATAAGGTTACCTATAAGCTTAGAGCCTTATAGGATTATAGAGCCTTCTTCCTTAGCTCTCTACTAGGTTACTTAAGAACCATAGGCCTCTTAGGGAGCTATTAGTGCCTTTTTTATAAAAGGTGTTAATTTTTTAGTAGCTTATTTAGTAGCTAAGCTATCTAAGGCTTCTATAACTAGTTTTTTAGTATCTAATAGCCTATAATTAGCTAAATTACCACTAATTTTAGTAGGCTATTTAGCTATAAAAGGTACCTAGCTAGAGGCTATAGGCACTAGGGAAGAAGGGGCTAAATTAGATTTTAGGCTCTTAGAGTCACTAAAATCCCCTATAATTTCTTCTACTTTACTAGCCTAAATTAGCTCTTATAAAGGAAGCTATATCTCTATAGGGTAGGAAAATCTACTCTATATTTAGTGGCTAAAGTAGCCCGAAAAATAGTAACTATTATTAACTTAATTTAGGTATAATTTAGGGGTTTCTTACTCTTTTACTTCTAAAAAGAAGCTATTTCTTCTTATATTTAGAAGGGTAATATAGAACTTATTAGCTAAATATAGAGCATTTTTGCTAATATAACCCCTAGAAAGGTAGTGCTTTAAGCTACTAATTATATTTATATTAAGCCCTAGGAAATATAGAGCGTTCTTTAGGGTAAGAGGCCTATATTTATTTGGATTTTATTAATATAAAACTAGAAACCTAGCATTTCTATAACCTTTAGGGTATATTAGTCTACTACTAGTAGAGATAGGTTTAGATTCTCCTTTTTTATAAGGTATATAGCTTATAAAATTATCCTTAGAGTTTACTAAATATATAGTAGAACCTATATTATAAAGTAAGGCATTTTTTATAACTTTATAGCTAAAATTAAAGGCCTTAGAAGATATTTTATCTTTAGGCTTAGATTTAGTACTAGAATTAAAAGAATCCTTATCTTTACTAGTACTAGGACTACTATTATAGGGTTCTATAATATTACTAGCTAAATTAAAATTTCCTAGTATAAAAGCCCCCTCTTAGGAGTTATCTTCCTTTTTAGGTAATTTTTTCTCCTAAGGCTTGCCTTTTTTCTTATTAAAGTTAGGCTTAGAGAAATTAGAATCATTCTTATTTTCTTTAGAATTATTCTTTTTTTTATTCTTTTTAGAATAAGAATTCTTATTTTCTTTAGAATTCTTATTTACTAAATTTTTAGTAGTAGTAGCTCTATAATTTAGGGCTTTTATTACTATAGAACTCTTATCTCTCTATTTCTCTAATAAATCTACTATAAGGAATTATAGATTTAATACCCCTATAGAGGCCCCTAGGGCCCTATTAGTTCTTATAGAAAAACATTATCTTTTAGCTTACTAAGGAAAAGTTAACTTTAGTGCTTATAAATACTAATTTACTTAGTTAACTTCTGCTATTAAAATATTAGAAATAGCTAATCTAGTAAGTAAATTATTAAATACTATATTAAAAGCCTCTAGGGTACCCTTATAATTTTAGAAATTTAGGGTATAGAACTAAGAGTATAGAGAGCCTCTTTATATCTTAGCACTTTAAGAATACTACTTTATAAGTAAATTATAAGCTTTTAAGGGAATTCTTTACTAAATTATAGTGTTTTAGGGCCCTTCTATATAGCTATCTCTTAATAGTATAAGAATTATAGCTTAATTTAGATTACTAAAATTATTACTAATTTTAGGATTTTCTAGGAATTAAGGCATTTCTAGGGCTTTAAATTAGATAGATAGAGCTTATTTCTATTAATTAAAGTTCTCTAGCCCCTTTAACCTAATAGCTTCTAGAAAGCTATAGGCTCTTTTATTAAAATCTTTAATAGTAGAGGTATTAAAAGAATTTAATAAGGAAGAGCCCTCTAGGGTAGCTTAATTATCTACTATAATAGGCTCTAGAATTTGCTCCTTAGCTAGCTTTAGAGCTAATTTTTATAAATTTATAGTAGTAATAAGAGCTTATAGCTACTATATAATAGTATTAATTGCATTATTTTAACTAGCAATTTATTAAGTTACGTAATTAGCCTAGGTTAACTCTAAGTTCTATGTAGCACTCTAGCCTTGCTATTATTAGGTATCTATTATAGCTAATTTATAGTAAATAAATCACTAATAAATTAAGAATTTAGTGAATTTGCTTATAAAGTGTATAGTTTATAAGTCTTTATAGTAAAAAAGTAGTTTTTTACTATATTATAAAATATAGGAATTTTCTATAATTTCCTTTTATTTTTTATAGAAAGGAAAGCTTCTAAATTCTCTAATTTATAGTATAGTGCACTATAGGGTAGAGGGTATAAATTATAAATTCTCTTTTTATAAAGGAAGAAAGCCTTTATTTATAATTTTTTCCTATTTTATAGAAAGGAAAACTTCTTTTCTTATAATTTTTAGAATATTTAGTATAAAATAAAAATTTATAGTAATATATATAAAGTTTAGTAGATTTTTCTAATACTAAAAGATCTCCCCTAGGCTTATAACTTATTAAAAATTAGGGATTATAAATAGTAGTCTACTTTTAAGGGTAATAGGCTTAAAAGTAGTAAGTCTATTATTATTTCTATATACCCTATACTTAGCTTTGCTAAGATATATATATAGTAGCTATAGTTACCTACTAGCTATAAATCTAGATAAAAGCTTTTATATAACTTATAGTATAGAAAATATACTTTAAATTTTATAATAAAATAGTAAAAATATAATATTTAGTACTAGTTTATAGCTATAGGTAGCTATAAGCTATTCTAATAGTTTATTATAGTTAGGGCACTTATAAAGGGGAATTTTCTTCCTTTTCTTATATACTTACTAACTTTATTAGTAGATTTAGGTTATAAGAGGGGGGCTTATAAGCTACTTTTTATTTTCTATATAATTTATTTATATAGGAAAATAAAAAAATAGACTTATAGCTATATAAATAAGGTGCTAATATATATATATTTTTAGTTCCTTTTCTAAAATACTATATACTACCTAAAAAATTAAAAATAATCTAAATATATTATTTAAAAGCCCTAATTCTAGTAACTAAGAATCTAGTTATAAGACTTTTTATAAATCCCTAGTTATCCTATAAAGTAGCCTTAAAGCTAGTTATAGGGTAGCTAGGTTAGCTAATATAAGCAGCCTTTTTTCCTTATATTCACTTTCTAATCCTATAGTATATAACTCTTCTAGTTATGCCTAAAAATACAGTTAGAATCTAATTCTATAAGAGTTATTATATGTAGCTATTAGGCTAGGCTAATAGCTATTATATGTGCTAGAATAAGGGTTATCTAATTAAATAATCTAAGAAAAGTGGGTCCTTATAGCTATTAGATTTGCTAACTAATTGCGGACTAAGAAGTTAGTGGTGTGCGTATACGCGTAACGCAGCTAAGTTGCCTTAGGCTAACTTCCCCTATAAGGCCCTGTATTAGGGGCCTATAATAGGGCACTAATAACTAGGGAAGACCCCTGAAAATGCTGTTATTTTCAACAACTATATATAAATAACTATAAATATACCTATTAAGTTCTTAGGCAGCCTTTCTATTATTTGGTTAGACTATATACTATAGCTAATTTATATTAGCTTTAGTAAGTATTCTAGGCCTAACTATATAACCTACTTTAACTAGTTATTTATAAAGAATTACCTTACTATTACTAAGGCTATAAACTAATTCTAATTAAATATTATATATATCCCTTTAAGTACTCTAAGTAAAATAAAGAATTATATAGTATAGCTTATAAGTAAACTCTATACTATTATAGAACTTATAATACTAAGGTAGCTTAGGGGTAGCTTTAAGTAAAATCTATAGTAAAATTAATATATAAAAGAAGTAATTTTTAATATAAAAAGAATATAGTATTATTAGTAAGTATTTTATATAAATAAGAATTAGTATACTATTACTAAGGTAGAGAAAACCTAAGCCTAAGTTATTTATAATAAATACTAAAGTATATAGTAAGCTACTTTTAATACTATTATAACTAAATATAGTAACCTTTAGAAACTTAAGTACTAGGCTTAGCTTTATAGTAAATTATTACTAGAATAGTAATATATTCTACCTTTTTTAAGAGAGGTAGGCCTTACTATAACTATAAGCTATAGCTATATTAATAAAGTAGCTACCTTAATAAAATGCTTTTTTCTATTATTTTAGGCTTAGACTAATAATATTTTAAATAATATCTCCTACTAGCTTAATACTATAGCATTTCTACTAAAAAATTACTTTAATACTAATAAAATTTAAAGTATTATTAAAGGCCTCTTTAGCTAAAAAATACTAGGCCTTAATAAACTCCCTACTAGATTCCTTAAAGCTTATAATAAACCTCTAGCTAATACCCTTACCTACCTTTTTAATATATACTACTATATTAATTACTATTTAAGCTTATTTTAGTAAGCTAAGATAGTTATTCTTTATAAACTAAGTAAGACCCTAGAAGAATAATAATATATAGAAGTATAGTAGCTTATTTCTTTTTTTAATATAGTTAGAAAAGTACTTAAAGTAGTAGTAGTAGTATAGCTTATTAGTATAGCTAAAGAAAGAAATATACTACTAAATATATAAATAGGTAATTAAGTAAATTATTTTACTAAAACTATACTTAATATACTTATAAAGGCTATATATATAGTATAGCACTATAGTAGTATTACTTTACTACTTTAGCTAGATATATTAGCTACTTTTAATATAGTTTATTACTAATAACTTATTTATATTTTACTTAAAGCTAGTATACTTACCTAAATAATAGTATAAACCTATGCCTTTACTACTAATTATATAATATACCTTTTTTTTAATAATTAAATAATAAAGGCCTTACCTATTACTATAAAGATTTTATAAAGGTTATTTATATTCCCTATTTTCTTCTTTTTATATATTATACTACTATATAAGAAGCTTATTATAGTATACTCTATACTTATTCTTAAATTCTTTAATAATACTAATATACTTATATATAGCTATATAGTAAAAAAAATATAGTAATAACTTAAGGTAGTATAGAGTATTTACTAAGAATAGTCCTAGAAGTTAGGTTTTAAGTTCTACCCCTAGAAAAGTAAGCTAATATACTTTATAAAATAGTATATAGCTATTATAACCCTAGTTTAACTTAGCATTACTATAATATAGCTAGTTTAGTTTATATACTTCCTTAGGGTCTAGGTATACTATAAATTATACTAATAAGTATACTAAAAGTAGGTTAAGTTAAAGCTAGGGTAGTAGTGCTTTACTCTTATAGTATTAGTAGTATTAATATAGGGTTATTCTCTTTAAAACTCTAGGTTTCTTTATATATAGATTATTTAGACTATTATTATATATAATATAAAATTATACTATATTTTTATAGCTCTTAGAGGGTAAGTATATAGTATTACTAAGGCATTTATTATAAAATAGTTAAAGAGTTTCTATATTATTATTAGTACCTTTAAGGCTATATTATAAACCTTACTTAAAACTAAAGTAGCTATAGCCTCTATTAACTTATACCTTAATTTTTATTTACTTACTTTTTATAAAAGAATTAAGTTAAATAAAATAGTAAAGAGAATTTATAGTGCTTATATAGTAATAATAGCTTACCTTTACTAATACTTATAAAGCTAATATAAATACCTACTCTAATATAATAACTACTCTAACTATATACTATTTTTAAACTAACCCTTTAAACCTCTAAATAAATAATTACTTATATAAGCTTTAGCCTTAAAATAAAAAAATAAATAGTATAAAAATAGAACTAAAGTATATATATACTATAACTATTATAATTATATAGTAGCTAAGTATAAACTAAATTTTATTACTATAGCTAAGATTATTAAACTCTATATAGGCCTAAGTAAGTATAAGTCCTCTACCTTTACTTAGTTATATACTAAGTATATTAGCTTAAATTTCTATCTTTATTACTATAATATTCTTAGAGTAAACTTACTATAGTGCTATTACTAAGCTAATAATAAAGACTATTACTATATTATTCTTAAATATAAAAAGTATAACTATTTCTATTTTATTATAGTAGGCCTATTCCTACTTTAGGACTACTATAATATCTATATAGCGCTTAATTCTAAATAATCTATAGTAACCCTTATAAAGTAGTTTTTTAAGACTAATTACCTTTAGTAGTTTTTACTAGCCTATATATTAAAAACTAAATAAATAAAGAATATTATAAGAATAATTATAAAAAGTATAAGAATAGTAGCTATATTAGTACTAGTATAGAGTTATAGTAGTTATATAGATAATAATTAAGCACTAGAAGTAATTAATTTATTATAGTAAAAATAAAACTATAGACCTATAGCTCTAAGTTATAGCTATAGTAATACTACTACTACTTTATTATTTACTTTACCTTCTTTAACTTAGCCTCTATTTTTTTATTAATATTATTATTATTAAGTTTTTTTACTCTTTACTACTTATAACTTATACTACAATTAGTATTTTATATTAATACTATAGTAATACTATAGGTAACCTATAAAATATAGTTATTCTCCTCTAAGGTATTTATAATATATATAAGCTATAATAGTAACTTAGTCTAAATAGCTAATATTTCTATATTACTACTACTATAAATTTATAATAATATACCTACTTTTTTAATTATATTAAAGGTTTTATTAATTTTATACTTTACTACCTTTTAAGTAGTATTATATATAGTCTCTTACTTTTAAATTAGCACTATATTAATACTAACTTAGTTCTATATTATACTTATATTAATATTCTTCTCTATAGCTTTATAATTCTAGTAGTTAAAGATACTTTTTACTTTATTTTAATAGGTAAATAAATTATATAGCTATATACTAATAAACTATTATAATAGCACTAGCTTAGACTTAACTTACCTTATAATATAGCTTTTTAGCTAAGGTATACTTATAATAGAATCCCTTAATACCTATACTAGTTAGTAATAAAACTATAGTAGGTTTATACTAAGCTTTTTACCTTAAGTATTATAATATAATTTATATATATTTTTAGTGTAAGTAAAGTAAGAAGTATATAGCTAAGTATATATAGAACTAAGCTATTAGTAAATTAGTAATAGTATTAAATTAGTATAGGAGTAGTACTTATACCCTTTTTATTAGCCTAAGACTTATTTATTTTTTATAGTAATTTTTAAGGTATTTTAATTTTTCTTATTTATTTTTTAGTATATTATTAGACTAGAGCTAATATAATAGTGTAGTAGGGAGGGAATTAGGGGTATACTTATATTTATAGGAAGGTTATAAGAAAGAAAAAAGAAAAGAGATTCTTATTAAGGGAAAAAGACCTTTTTATAATACTCTCCCCCCCCCCCTCTAAATAACTACTAAGCAGCTATTAATAGTCTATATAGCTATTATAGTAGTTACTATAGCTAAACCTTATAACTAGCCCTTAGTTAGAACTATAAGGCCTCTATAATAGCAATATAGTAACTAACTAAGCTACTTAGGCCTAAATAATCCTTACTTATACTCTAGGAAAATATTACTATACTTCTCTAGTAATGCTAGCTATATCTAGCTAGTAGCGCACCTTTTTTTATAATAAATACTAACTATAGGGCTATAGCGGCCCTAGTGTGTAGATATTATAGTAGTATATAGGTTTTCCCCCCTATACTAGGGTTTTTCCTATATAGGTTAAGTAGCTAAGGTACTAGACATTAGGCTAGTTAAGCAGCCTATTTAGAGTACTATATAATAATAATAATAATAATTATTATTAGTCTTTTTTAAATTATATTTTTTCTAATATTTCTTAGTATTTTAATCCTTCTTAGAATTATAGTATTTACCTTAGTAGTTATTTCTTTTTATAAAAGGTACTTAATTACTTATTTTTATTAAACTCTTTATTAATTTCTTATATTTTTACCATACTTATAAAGCTTTTTAAAAATATATAGCTAATTTTACTATTTTTTTTTAAGTTTTTAATATAATTATAGCTAATAATTTAATATAATTATATAGCTTTTTTTAAAGTTTTATAAAATACTAAAGTACTTTCAATATTTTTAATTTTTATAGAAAATACTTTTTAAGTAAGTTTAAATAAATATAAAAATCTCTAAGGCTTTAAGTTTTTTTTTTATTTAATAATTTTAAGTTATTAAGCTAGTTAAACTTTTTAATTATCTAAATCTTTAATAAGAGTATAAGTCTATTTAATAAACCTATTTTAATTATTTTTTTAATCTTTTTTTTTCTTAGGTTCTTTATTAATAAAGTAATTTTATTTTAATTAATAATTAACTTTTATATAGTTATATACTAGAATAATCTTTTAATAATCCTTATAATATTACTTAAGCACTTTATTAAATACTCTTTAAAGATTATTAATCTAATTTTCTTATTTTTAAAGATTAGTATTTAAACTAAGGTTTTTTATATTATTTACTTTAATTTCTTTTTCTTAATTACTTTATAAATTATTAAATAATTATTACTTACTTCTATATTATACTAAAGTTTAATAACTTTATAGTTTTTCTTAAAGTTTATATTTATAAATATAAAGGTATTATAATTCTTTAAGCTATATAATTTATTATTAAACTACTTACTTTTTTATTATTACTTCTTTAGTAATGCTTTTACTTTACTATAAATCTTAAAATAATAATTTATTTAGTTATAATATTATATAACTTTTACTATAAAGCTATTAATATAGTCTAACTATAATATTTTCTTAGGTTATTATATAGTAAAAGTCTTAGAATATTATAATAGTCTTTTAAATAATAGTAATAATTAGGTAAGAAAATTATAGTTAGAATTAAATATAAATTAAATAAGGGACTAGTATTATTACTAAACTAAGACTTACCTCTCTATCTCTTTTCCCTAGGATAAAATGCTTTATTTATAGATAGAATTCCTTTTTAATTTCCCCTATAATTCTATTATAAATTATATATTAATTTAGTAGTAAATTTACTATAAAGCATAGCATAATCTATAATACTTTAATAATAGTTACTAACTACCTTACTGCATTAGTCCTAATTCTGCCCACTATAATCTAGCCTAATTCCGGCTAAATTCTCGGTTTAGAGTCGTCCCCACTATAACAGTTATAATTAGTTACGCTTTGTTGCGTAACACTTATAGCTATAGTAATATTAGACTCTATAGCTTAGTTAATAGTATTAATAATCTCTTTAAGGGAGTAACTTTAGGCTATTTTTATAATAGTATTTTTTTAACTATAATTTCTTAATAAACTCTAAGTAGTATTACTATAGTAATAATATAGCTAGAGATAAGTATTATTAAAGTAGCTCCCTTAGTTATAATAATAGCCTAGCTTAGTACTAATTTACTACTAATTATAAGTACTTTTTTAATAGCTTATTTAATTATTTCTTTAAGGTTATTTATAGTAATTAGTTTATTAAGTAAAAATTAAAAAAATAAAATAAAAGATAAAGGTACTAAAGTATTATATTAGCTATATATTTTAGCTATATTATTCATATAAAGAATAATTTACTATACTTTCTGGATTTATATAAAACTATAGAATATATATAATAGCTAGGCTTTACTTCTATAGTAAGTATTTAAATAGCTAAGCTTAACTTAATTAACTATATAAGATTATAACTTACTTATTAAAGTATAAAACTATTATAGACTAGCCTAGAGGCTGCTGCAGTTTAGCGTTAATAGTAGTAATATTATTCTTATAAAAGAAGAAGAAAAAGCTAAGATAGAGTAGGTATAGTACCTTACTCTCTTAAAGGGAATTAAGGGCTAAAGGGCTAGCCCTTTTTATATAGTAGCGCTAGTATATAGCTATTATTTTACTCCCCTACGCTGCCTCTTTCCTAGGTCCTAAGGATCTAAGCGTCTAGCTTAAATCCATTATAAAAACTAAGGAAAAAGAAATAGTGCTTTTAGTTATATTTTTAGTGCCTTTACTAATACTTTTTATAGAAAGTATAAAAAAATAGCTTATAATTACATATATTATTTTAAATAGTAAATATAAAATAAGTTAAATAACTATAGACGTATTTCTTAATAAAGGTATATTTCTTATTATAAAAATCTCTTAAGTACTTTATATTTTTAATAAAGCAATAAAGCTAGCTTAGTAAAGGTGCTTTATTAAATTTAATATAAATAAATAACTAAAAATAAAGAATAAATTATATATAAAGAGAGTAAAATAAAGTTAGGAAAATAAATTAATAGATATTTAGTATTAATAAGTAGCTTAAATAAAAATATAAAGTAAATAACTAATAGTAATAAAAAGTTTAAAAGTTATTATATGCTGGAATCTCTTATAAGGGATTATAATAACTGTAACTATAACTAAGGTTGTAGAGATCTTCTAACCTAATAGTATAATTATTATTAGTTATAAACTATAATAAGTAGTAGTAATTATATATACTTATAAGCCCTTAGGTTTAAGTCCTAACTATATATGCCCTTATTTATAAATATAGAGGTCTCTATAGAGCTAGCTATAAGCTTAAATGTTATAGGTAAATAAATTAAAACTAAAATTAAACTTAATAAACCTCATTTTAGTACTAGAAGTATAATTCCTTACTAAGACTATAAAAAATCTTAGCTTAGAAAATCCCCTTTAATTAGCTAAGCTTAAGACCCTTAGCTTAATTAGGCTAGCATAGGACTGCTAGCTTATAAGGGCCCTAGCACCTATTATATATTAAAATCTCTTATAAGAGCTTATTATAACTGCAATTATAACTGAGGTTACAGAGATTTTTTAACTAGTGTAAGCGTTGTTGGTTGCAGACCGTAACGAAAGTAGTTAAAATTAGCATTAAAAATAGGATTCTTTATATCTCTTTAAAGATATAAAGTAATTATATATAGAAAGTATATTTATTTATATCTAGATTTAATAATATTCTTTTCTTTTTTATTTATTTATTTATTTATTAGTTTATTTATTTTCTATATAAATATTATTTTTAATCTCATTAAATACTTAATATTACTAAAGTAAGACTAGTACTTATTATTCTAGCCTTAGACTTACTATAGAAACTTACTTTTTAAATAACCTCTTTTCATTTATACTTTCTAAGGGGAGCTATAGTTATTTATTATTTTACTCTTTATTTAGCCCTAAAAACCTAAGACGGGGGCTATATAATGAATAAAAGCTAGTGGCCCAGTCTTTAAAACAGACTATACAAAGCCTAAGGTAAGTAAAGTATAGTTATTACTTAAGTAATATAGAAGTTTAGGCTATGCCTTAAATATTTAACCTTCAAGTATATATATATATATATATATATATATATATATATATATAGTATAGCCTTTTTTCTTTCTCCTAATAGTTATTAATAACTCTATTATCACTAGAAAGCAGTTGCCTTCTAGGCTAAACTATAATAGCTTATAAATTGAATTTATAATAATTCTTAGAAATAAAAAACAGTAGTTACGCTTTAGTATATTACAATCTAGAAAAATATATAAAGCTAAATAGGCTTTAATATAATGCTTATTCTATATAGTATCTATACATTATATACTTACTATAAAGTATAAAGAATTTTAGTATTTAATTTTAGTTTAGTTTATATTATTCTAAGTTTTATTAAAACACTATTTAGTATTCTTTAAATTCTAAAGCTATAGTATATAATAGAATGAAAGATTTCTTTACTTTAATAAACATTAAATTATTAAAAAGTGTCTTTTTATATTTCTACCTAATAAGCACTATTTTTCTTTTTAAGAAAATAGCTGCCATGTTAGTAGTTTGACTCGAGGCCATGCACTGTGTGAGCATGTGCCTTGCCTAAGTTACGACTAGTGATTCGTCGCGACTTTCTTGCGACACTTCTTCAATACTTAGTTCTCGCACGTCATAATTGTGCCGACGATGTTATTTCCACTTTGAGGGAGCATCCTGATATCTCATGAATATTTTGGACCAGCATCCCATTAGCTCCTTGTGCAATCCGAAGACCCTGTTTGACAGAGATTCCCGGCTTCTTTTCTCGCAATGGGTGATTCTAACAAAGTCCAGCTGGGTTCAATGGCACTCAATGAGTCGTCCCCCAAGAAGGTTGCCTACTTCTACGACTCAGATATCGGCAACTATGCTTATGTTACTGGGCATCCTATGAAGCCTCATCGAATTCGCCTGGCTCATAGCTTGATCATGCAGTATAATTTATATTTGAAAATGGAAATATACGTGAGCATTGTTACCCATCACGATTCTTGTGGAACTCAAGAAATGCATTTCATGTTTCACTGACTGGTCCTAAGCGTGCTAAACCTGCGAGTCGAGGAGAAATGACACAATTTCACACCGATGATTATATCGATTTTTTGCAAAAGGTGACCCCAGACAATATGGACAGTTATATGCGCGAGCAGGGCAAGTACAACGTCGGCGATGACTGCCCTGTTTTCGATGGACTATTTGAGTTCTGCGGCATCAGCGCAGGCGGTAGCATGGAGGGCGCTGCTCGCCTGAATCGGCAGAAATGCGACATTGCGGTCAATTGGGCTGGTGGATTGCATCACGCCAAGAAGTGTGAAGCTAGCGGTTTCTGTTATGTAAATGGTAAGTCTGGTTTTGTATTCTCATTCATGCTTCAAGCATTTCTTTGACAATTCAACCGGAACAGATATTGTACTCGGTATTCTTGAGCTTCTGCGATTTATGAAGCGCGTTCTTTACATCGACATTGATGTTCACCATGGCGATGGTGTTGAAGAAGCGTTCTACACCACGGATCGAGTTATGACAGTCTCATTTCACAAATATGGCGAATACTTTCCTGGTACCGGAGAACTGCGCGACATCGGCATAGGTCAAGGCAAGAATTACTCCGTGAATTTCCCACTCCGCGACGGCATCACGGATGAGTCGTATAAATCCATTTTCGAACCAGTCATTGAGAATGTCATGAAATATTACCAGCCAGACGCCGTTGTTCTCCAGTGCGGAGGTGACAGTCTCTCTGGTGACCGTCTCGGTTGCTTCAACCTAAGCATGGACGGTCACGCTAATTGCGTGAGTTATGTCAAAAGCTTTGGTCTGCCGACTTTAGTTTTGGGCGGTGGCGGCTACACCATGAGAAACGTTGCTCGCACGTGGGCGTATGAGACTGGCGTCTTGGTCGGGCAAGATATGGACCGAGTGCTTCCTTATAATGAATACTACGAAGTGAGCCTCTCTCTACCTAACTGTCCTCAAAGCATTATCCGTTAACTTTTCATCAAGTACTATGCCCCCGATTTTGAGTTAAATGTGCGGTCCTCCAATATGGAAAACTCAAATAGCAGAGAGTATTTGGACAAAATTACCGCGGCAGTCATTGACAACCTTCGTCAAACTGGGCCGGCGCCTTCCGTACAGATGCAAGATGTACCGAGAAGGCCATTCGGTGGCATGACGGACGAAGAAGAAGCCGAGCTGGACGATTTGGACGAGGACGAGAATAAAGATGTGCGAATGACTGAACACCGCTGGGATAAGCATGTGGAGAATGGAGCCGAATTTGAACCTAGTGATGATGACGAGATGGCATCTGCCCATGGGGCTACTCGAAGCAGCAGTAACAAGTGCCCTCTGACCGATTTTCGAAACGCTGAGGAGACAGAAGATAGCGGTGGCAAATCGCCAAAGGACAAACATGGTGACAACAGTGGACACGCCGAAGTAGAAAGTCATGACGTTAACGACGATACAATTGAAGACGTTAACGTTGTCCAAGAGTCTATGCCCGATATCCTTCAAATAGACACAGAGGAGCCTGAGTCTCAGAAGCAGATAATCGATGCTGACGGCGATATCGGTATGGCGGACCCTGCCATTGCTGCGGACGAGGCAGCCATCAAAAAAGAAGAAGCGGAATCTGAGCCAACATCCGAGGCAACAAAAGAAGGAGAACTTGAGAAAGAGAAGATGGCTTTCAAGACAACTGCTGCCCCAGAGCTGACGAATGCCATTGCCGAGGCGGTAGACGGGTCGACAGAAAGCAAGACTGAAAAAAATGCAGCTGAGAAGGAAATTGTTAAACCTGCAGATATCGACGGGGTAAAAGAAAGATCAGAGGCGTTACATGTGGTCGAGGAGGATAGGTTTCCAGACAAAGTAGGAGACGAATCATCCAAATAGGTGAGTGCCGAGGCATCATCCAGTGCGGGGTGGTCCTTTTGCATTTAGAACTGCTATGCTATTGACTGTTGTTTATTAATTGTTAATCTGTCTCCGAGCTCGAACTCAGTGGAACCATTTTAGGACAATGTGTGACAGTAGAGTAGACTCTCGGAGGGACTGACGAGGTGTTTTTGGCGTAAGGTACACGATCAGCTCGGAGACATGAGCCATTGTTCAATTTGTTTGCGTGCAAAAGTAGGATTAATTTGATTTTAAATTTTTGCCTTATTATTGCCGCAATTTAGACGTTCCTGTAAATTTGTTCACGAAATACACTAATTAGAAATAAACAAGAATTAATCTATTGTACTGTATCTATTATGTTAGCCGTCTAAGCAATTTATACTTAGCTATATCTAGAACCTCTGCTCCTAAATTTTTTATTTAGTTAAGGAAAACCTTATTAAGTTACTAATTAGCTAGCTAACTAGCTAATTAGTTTTTTTTTTATTTTTTATTTGTTACACTAGCCGTCTAAGCAATTTATGCTTAGCCATATCTAGAACCTCTGCTCCTAAATTTTATCTAGTTAAGGAAAACCTTATTAGGTTACTAATTAGCTAGCTAGCTAGCTAATTAGTTAGTTGCCTAATAGGATAAAAAACCTTACTAATGTGATAGATTTAAGCTAGAAGCTCGGATCCTTAGGACTTAGAAGAGGGGCGATATAGCGGCATAGCTAGGCAAGGTAATAGCCTAATACTAGTGCTATTATATAAAAAGGGCTAGCTCTTTAGCTCTTTACCTTTCTTAAAAAAGTAAGAAATAATACTTTTTTAGCTTTTTCTTTTTTTATAAGAATAATATTACTACTATTAATACTAAACTATAGTAGTCTCTAGGCTAGTTTATAATAAATATTATTCTTTTTTAATAAATTTATAATAAAAATAAATTATCTATAATATATTAGCTAAAAGGCTTAATAATAGCTAATAAAAAAAGTCTACTAATTATATAACTTAGTAATATAGTAAAATATATAAATTAGGGAGCTATAGTATAATATAACTATAGCTACCCCTTAACTTTTATAGGAAAATACCTTAGAGGCTAGTTAGAGCCCTAAGGCTAGAAAACCTAAGTATAAACCCCTTTTAATAGGGATTACTTATAATAAAAATAAGTCTTTATTTAAGGTATAGTAAAGTCTTATAGTTTATAAGCTAGTAGTAAATTAGAACTTTATTAGTAACTATTATAACTAATAGTTCTTTATTTATTAAAGCTTATTTTTATAGGTTTAAGCCTAAGTTATACCCTTTTTTAAGCTTAGGGCTAATTTTAACTATAACTCTCTTTACTTTTTAAACTATCTCTTAAGTATATATACTAACCCTTATTAATAAAAGCATACTATTTTAGAGCTTAACTAGCTTTATTAATATTAGAATAAAAGCTTTATTAATTTCTATATTTACTTTAAGTAAAAACTAGCTTTAGCTAGGGGTATTCCCTAGGCTAATACTATAAAACTAGCTAAGCTTTATATAGCTCTAAATAAGTATATAAGAAATTATTATATTAAATAAAATATATTTTATATAGACTATACTATAGCTATTAACTATTATTATAATATTACCTTAAACCTAGACTTATATAAGCTTAAGAACTATATTTAAAGCCTTTACTATTATAAGCTAGGCTAGAACTAGAATAGTAATATAAAAATATTAAAAGTAAATACTACAGCCTTTAGCTTTAACTAGTTAAAATATAATAAAAAAGGGAAATAAGTAGTCTAGGCTATAGAGGTAGTTTATAACTAATAGTATAAGGCTAACTAGTGCCTATACTATAGCTTTATAGTATACTATATATAAGAATATACCTTCCTTTTAGCTATATACTTTATATAGTAAAGTAGGGGTATTTATTTTTTATAGAGTTCTTTAATAAAGAAAGTTATAATACTAAAGAATTTTAACTTAAAAAAAGGCTCTTTCTTAGCTTAAGGCTTAGTAAAGAGAAATATAATAATAAATAAAATTATAAAATACTATATATAAATAACTTAAAGAATAACTTCTTTTAAATTAAGAATTAAATAAAAATATAATTATTTTTTCTCTCTTTTTTATATAATAACTCTATATTTATATTTATATAAGTAAATAGTAAGTATAATAGTTATACTACTATAAATAAAGAGATAGTAGTTTAGTTAGGCCTTATACTTATTTTACTTTATTATTTATAGTTTATTATAATAGTAATAAAGGTAAAGAGCTATAGCTTTAATTTAGAACTAGTCCCTATTACTTACTTAATTTAGTTTACTATAAACTTAAATAAGTAGTTATTTCTAGTAGTAGTATATATTATATAGGGACTTATTTATAATTATATTCTAGGCTTACTATAGTTAGCTTATTATAATATTAATTTATATATATTAGCCTAAGAACTATAAATAAGATTATAGGGTAGCTTAGTAGTATATATAGCTATAGTTTAGAGTATAGAGTATTCTATACTAAATATCCTAGGCTTAGTTTATATAGGTTTTATTTATTAGGCTTAAAAGATAGCTAAATTAAATGCCTATTTTATAGCTATAAGCCTATAATAAATTATATTAATCCTAGCCCTTACTATAATAAAGCTAGAGGCTATGTTACAATAGTCTCTTGGATAACAGTGACAATTAGGCAAGAAGATTATAGTTAGAATCAAAAATAAATTAAATAAGGGACTAGTATTATTACTAGACTAAGACTTGCCCTTCTATCTCTTTTCCTTAGAATAGAATGCTATATTTATAGATAGAATTCCTTTTTAATTTCCCCTTAATTTCCTCTATAATTCTATTATAAATTATATATTAATTTAGTAGCAAATTTGCTATAAAGCGTAGTATAATCTATAATGCTTTAATAATAGTTACTACCTACCTTACTATATTAGTCCTAATTCTACTCACTATAATCTAGCCTAATTTTAGCTAGATTCTTAGTTTAAAATTGTCCTTACTATAATAGTTATAATTAGTTATACTTTATTATATAATAATTATCCCCCTTTAATTAGACTTTAGCTTAAAGTTAATGTTATAAAAGTAAGGTTAGGTTATATAAATAAAGGCTAGATTTATATAATATTTACTTATATAACTTTTCTTATTTTATATATCTTTACTTTCTTCTATATTATACTTATTAACTTTTACTAATAATTTTATTAATTGCTTTTATTAATAGCCTATTTTTAATTTATTTATTTACTTCTTTATAATAAATATACCTAAAAATAGCAATAAAGTCTAGTAAACTCTAATTATAAAATCTTTAGATAGTTTTATTTAATAAGCTAATATTATTATTTCCCTTTTAAAGATTATATAAATAAATAAATTATCTTTATTATATTTAACTTTCCCCTATAAGCTAAAAGAATTAGGTATATTTTTATTATAATATTAGTATTATTTAAATCTAAGTTAATTCTTTATAGAAAACTATAAAATTAGTTTTATAATATTTAATAAAATATTACTTATTATATTACTAATAAAAATAAAGACTATAATATTAGTTAAGTATATAATTATAATACTTATTATAGAAGAGAAAGCTATACCTATAACTATAAAATTTACTTTATTTTCTTAAAGACTTTTATTTCTATATAAATATAACTAAGAAAAAATAAGTCCTTTTAATTAAAAAGGTAAGAAAATAGCCTTAACTCTTTTTTATATAAATCTTACTAAGAGTAATAAAGACTTTAATAATAATAAATTAGTAATCTTTAGTAAAATACTTAATAAAATTATTACTAAAGCTAAAGCTAATAGTAAATATTTTCTTAGTTTACCTTTACTATATTCTAGGCCTATATTTAACTTTAAGGTATTTAAAAAGTCTCTATAAAAAACTACTTCTAAGAAATTAAGTACTAAAAACCTTATAATTTTTAGTATAAAAATATATATAATAATAGGTACCTTTATTTCTTTTAAAAAGAAAAAGAACATTTATAATTAAATATATATTATTTCTATAAATAAATTAATTATAATATAATAAGATAAGTATCTTTACTATATTAAGACTTTTCTTAAGCTTTTAAAAAATACTATTAAGAATAAAATAATTTAGGTTTTCTACTTAAAGTATAAGGATATACCTAATAGTAGTAAATGCTCTATTTATACTAAGAAAGAATTACACTATAATCTAGTATATATTTTTATAATATTATCCTTTAATTTAAAGCTAATTATTATTTTTTAATACTTTTTTTACTTAATATTTCTTATAATAATTTCCTTATAATTTATAACTAGGTTTTAAAGAGTTTATTTACTAAGAGTAAAAAAAAGAATAAGCTTAGATTATAAGAGTTTTTCTATAAGCTA
>SRPZ01000268.1:0-40663 GCA_018360255.1 Claviceps maximensis
GGGGGGGCGGTAAGGCAATGGCAGGGCGGCTGGAGAGCTGGACGCGATGCGAGCGCCGAGGACGGGCAGGCAAAGGCAGACAAGAGAATATGTACATACATACATATGTAAGAAGGAAGGAAGAAAGAATGAAAACGCAACAGCGGGAAAAAAAAAAGGTCTCGTGTGGCTTTGCCAAGGCGTCGCGACTCAATCATGTCATGATCTGTCGGCGAAAAAAAAAAACAAGGACCGCGAGTGAACGAAAATGCGTGGTAAGCCATCATGGAATCATGGCAAGCAATATTGTCACGGTTACACGGCGAACCCCCCCCCCCCCCCCTGGCTCCAGTTTGGGTTCTTGGGGCCAGGACATGACTCTCATCGGCGACAGACGTCAAGAGACGTGGTGGCGGGGAAGGGAGGCGGCAGACGCCTTTTCTTCTTCTTCTTCTTCTTTTTCTTTTCCCCAGGTTCTCACCGTCGATGACTTCCACATACGGAGGTAGGCACATGACGAGCCGAGTAAGTACCTGACGATTGCGTCGTCAATGCTACCTCGGCTTGCAGCACAAACCAAGGGTGCCCGCCCACGCCTCGTTCTTCTCGCATTGATTCCAAACGGCTGTCGTGTGCGGACCGCGGTCCTCGTATCCGTGACCTGAGAGAAGTCACGTTGCAAACACGCTGCTTCGTCACCACAACACTTCCACGACGTGTGCGCAATGCATATGTACGATACATACAGTACTCTGGGTGGTCTGAAATCATGTTGAGCAACTATTCCATCTATCTCGAAATTACATACTAGGATCCAAAGACTGCAACTTGCATTCGTTGCATGTATAGCGAAAACATACGATATGTTGAACTAGAAAAATGCTAAATCCATGAGGCTTCTAGAGGAAAGGTCAAAAAAAGAGAAACACACCCACACACAATATGTGTATATAAGTATTCGAGAAAACAGGAAAGCATAAAGAAAGAAAAGACAAGCGCTCGCTCTTAGTTTCTGCCCCAGAATAAAGTATGCGCACATGTTTTTTTTGTTTGAAAAAAAAAGAATGCAAAAAAGATTTAAAAAAAAAATGAATATGAGCATGAATATGAGCATGAATATGAACAGGAATATGAACATGAATATTAGCTTAAGCTTTAGGGTAGGTTGTTTCGAAAAAAAAAAAAAAAAGCAGGCAGAATCAAAACAAAGTATCTGTAACAGCATGATCTGCCCCCTTGCCTTATTTTCCCTAATAAAAAAGGTGTTAATAACAAAAAACGAGGGAAGAAGTAGACTTTGAGATTGTGGGACTTCAGATGTCGACGGCTCATCATTTAGATATCCTCATCAACACCAAACCGAGAGTTTCGACACCTTCCCGCCTCGACATCATTTCTTGAGCCTGTCCCAGCCCTCTTCTTTGGAGACCAAAACAATTCGTTCAATGTATCATTGACGCTCCGAGATCGTCTGCGCGGTGCGTCATTTCCGAGTGCTTCATGGCCATCAACATCTGGACTCTCCCGAGGTTGTGCAGACGGCGGAGATGCAGAGGTCGCAAGTGCGGCGTATCCCGAGTGCGCAGTGTTATCTTCTCCGTGCCCATCGTTGAAGAACAAGCTAGCGCGTATGCTGGATCGGATTCGCCGCAAGGACGGTCTATGTGCCCACGACCGAGGGTTGCCCCCCAGAAAGGCGTCCTTCACGACTGTAGCCACCGTCGATGACAGCGGAGACGGGGAAATGAAGGTGTTGGGACGATGATGGCCGCTGGTACGAGAGATACCCAAGCCAGGTCGAGGAGTTACTGGCCGCTCAGAAGGATGGAAAACGACGGCGCTGCTGGTGCCAGGATTGCGCATAGGAGAAGCCATGTTGGATGAATCTCCTGTTGTTGGCCTTGAAGCAGACTCTGTCGCCGCAACATCGACGGCAGAGACATTCCTGTTGCCATGAGGAAGATGGGCGAAGGAGCTGGACCAAGTTTCTTGCCAGGGAAACTCCGCCGTAAGATCTGGTGATTCAATTTCAATCAGATGCGGGGCGCTAGCAGAGGTCTCCTTTTGCCCCATAACGGCAACTGGCCCTCCTCTGTCTCGAAAAGCTTCTGGTCTAGTAGTGTTTGCGAAGCTTACTCTCGAGATTCTGCTAGAACGACGAGACCGAGGATTTGGTGTCACAGGTCTCGGTATTTCTTGCGCACCCGGCACCAGTGCCTCTTGTTCGTGTCTGCTCAAGCTGATATTCTCTTCAATTCCATCAATCTCAGACAGTAGGTCCTCGTCATCTTGCTCCTTCTGCTGTCGCCCGCTCGTGATCAGAAAGACGCCGAAGAAGGTGAGCATACAACCGCCGACAAAATAGGCCGCTTGCTTCGGTGTGGTCTTTTCAAAATCACGATACAAGACAGCGCTGCCCAAGATGACACAAAGTGTGAAAAGCACAAACTGGATGGGTATCACTTGAGTTGAGTCGAATCGCTGGAGTGCCTTGTTGACGTATCGAATCTGCATGACAGCAGTGATGAGCAGGACGAAAACTAGTGCGTATGTCACCGGAGTTGCGAATGCTCTCCATAGAGTTGATGAAAGCATAGACGAGACTCCTTTGGTCGCCAACGCCGTATATCCACCTACGTAATGTTTCCACGTTAGCTTGAGAAACCAATCCTCTTAGACATAGCTAGACGTCCCCTTTACCGGGTAAACAAAAACCTACCAAAGAGTCCTACAAGACCCAAGTCTATAAGGATCGTGCGCCTGCCATATCTGCGACTCGCCCACATCAAGACAATAATGAGGGAGATAGTGACGCCCATGTAGATTTCAAAAGCCATTGTGGTAATGGCATCCCAAACATCATGAGGCTCCAGCTTTGTCTCTTCCTGCCTGGCGCTGAAAACAACCGTTACCACTCCGGCAACTGCAATCACGACGCCCCAAAAGTCTCGGGCCCGAAAGCGTTCGTGGAACATGACTGGGGCGATGATGCAATTCGATATTAACGCCACCACACCGAGCGGCGATACGATGGACGCCGGTGCAAAGCCGTATGCCAAAAAATTGCCCATTTCGCCAAGAGTGATGAGGATTTGACCCAGCCACCAATATGAAGATTTCAAATAGTTTGATGTGGCCTTTTCCTCCTCAGCGACATTCGTGTCATCATCGTCCGAACCCGAGGTTGATTGGACCGCGCCGGACAGAGGATCGGGTCCATGATCTTGGGGTTCGTCCGGCCCGGAGTCACCAAGAACTCTGGACTTGCCAACCTCCTGCACTGGATCTTCTTCGCTCCCACCCTGTCCGTTTGTAATCGTAGAAATGGTCCCATATGACCCGGCATTTCGATTACTTTGCGGCTGTTTCGTCAACGCTCGAGCTCTTCGACGTACCCGTATGCGCTCCTTGTGAAGGCGTGTATGGGCATATCGCTGGACGTTCAGAGCTATTGCGATGAAGACGTTACCAACGATGGCCGTCACAATACCGATGAGTGAGGACCATTCTTCCAGAACCTTGCCGGGCTCGGTCGGAGTGTGGGATTTGGTCGGCAGGGCGGTTGAAGCTGAGGTCAATGCATGTGTGCTCAAACGAGCCGCCGCGGACCCTAAAGGTCCCGTTGCTGCGAAATCCATCGATTTACCGCGGGGCATTTGTCACGGCCTGCAGGCGCGTTCGCAGGACGTATTGAGAATCCGAGGAGGAAGGTATGATGGATGGTCGGAGGCGACGAGAGTTCCAAGCTGACAACGAAGCGCAATCATCGGGTTCGACATCAAAGCCAGAAGAAGAGTAAAAAACAAATAAGAGATAAATGAGATGAAATGAATAGATGAATAATGGACTACTGTTTCGTCTCAAGCAGCCAAGACATGGCAAAGGATGTGGTCAAAGCCGCAAAAGAGCCATGAATCCTCACTCAAGGGCACCAAAAGCTGGTTGCGATCAGTCGACCCGACCCTCGACCGTCTTCGATGCGGTCATATTGCATTGATTTCTTGTCCCGACCGTGTTTGTACGTACAGTGTTCAATGCTCCAGCCGCTTACCCGTTGCCAGGCGCTTAGAGTCCCGGCTGGCCAATCAAAGATTGTAATATCTCGATGTGTGCAGAGCGTTATGGCCCCACTCTCCGCCGAGTGGTAGATGCCGCACGGTGCATGTGCAGCAGTTGTCCCGGCACATACACCAGGACCAGAATCCAATGGGAGTTTCTCTCAGCTTCTCATCATTTCTCTTTGTCATCGCAATCCACTGCCCGCTCCCTTCGATAAATTCGCTTCCAAGGTGACTCTTGAAAGCAAGTTACTGCTTCGTCATCAGGAAAAAACCACTCCAGTTGCGGCACTACTCAAGCCACAAGCCTCGTCTAGCAATCTGGTGCCACTTTCACTCGGCGAAACACCCGTGATATGGAGCCGCGAACACCCCAAGAGCAGACCGATATGCTCATGCACTCCGTCATCTCATCCCGCCACTACTCTCCTGTGGCACTCGGGCATCTCCCTCAACCGGTTCCTAATGATTTACCTCCAGGGCTGGATGCCAAGGTCTTTACTTTTCAGGATGCTTTCGAGGACCTTCTCGTGGCTTCTCAAGGGCAGAAGCTACCCGATATCAAGAGCCGCTATCAGCAACGACAGCTTCTTTGGAACATGTTTCCCAAGGGGGAACCCACTTGGTTCTGGCTACGTCGGCTCGAATCCCAGGGGCTGGTAAGGCCATTTGACCCATTTACGTTTATTAGGATATACCAGCCTCACTGGTCGACTTTACATGAAGAAGAGCGTCATGCAAAGGCCGTAGATCCCTGGCAAAGTGTTCACACTGAGGAGGACACTGCTACCACCAGTGGTCTATTCGACAGGATGAGAAGGGCAATTATCGATATGGAGAGAGGAATGTTCAACAGAGACAGTTCCGAAATAGCCGACGCGAGGCCTATAAATGAAAGAAGACAGCGTGACGGTCCTAATAATTTCAACGACTTGTTTTCGCAAATATCGTCGGATTTCAACGAGAGCCAGTCCTCCTGGGACACGTTTCTCAATCATGTTGTCCAGCGAGGGAATGGAGACGATTCTCATAACAAAAATCAGCCTGTACCCTCTGCAGATTGTGATAAGAGGAACGTGTTGACTAGCGAGAACGAGCATGTAGATCGTTTCGGCTACCTGCACAAGACGGTGACTCGCAAGACTCTCGATGCAGAGGGAAAGGAAGTGGGTTTGGAGACGTACGTCACAATCCGGCCTGCTCACGAGCACATCAACAATGTTGATAATGAAGAAAGCAATGAGCAAAGGTCGTCTGAAATTCGAAGAGATGATGCCAAAGGGTCTCCTTGGTTCTGGAAGTAGTTATCAATCTGGAAGTAAATCTCAAGACTGCAGATGTTGCGGGACGTTGCTCGACGATGTTCTCGAACGACATATATGATCGGTCCCCTCTTATATAATTTGATAGCATAATCTCCTATTCACATAACGAACGGACAATTTCGTGATTAGACTGAAGCACAGGTAATAAATCGAAAGAACAAGTAATATTCTTCCTGCACAGAACAGAGACCAAAAGAACTTCTTGACTTTTTCTTCTCCAAAGGAAAAAAAAAATGAATAAATTTTCTTGAAAAGCTGCTAGTAATGCACAAGAGCGCTCACAATTTTTTTTTTTTTAAAAAGTTACTTCTTGCCTCTTGTGCTTGCCTTCTTCTTTCTCATCAGCCGGGTCCGTGCGATAAGCCTATGTTTCATATCTTCGGCTTTTTCCTGCCTTGGCTCCTTGGCATCTTCAGTTCCTTTCCGCGAACCACCTTTTTGACCATTGGCATTGGGTTTTTTTCCATGTTGCCTTTCCTTCCCAGGTGGCCCAACTTCTGCTGGCGCCTGTTGTCCAGTCTTATTCCGTTCTTGAGATATTTGAGCCGACCTTTCCTCGGCAGCACGTCTTCTTTGCACGACATTCGCGTTCTCAATCGAAAACTCTGCAATCAGTCGCTGTTTTCGCCCACTGTCGTCTTGGACTTGATGGCCGTTTAGAAAACGCAGACCCATCAGGGCCCAATGATGAGAGGTGTATTCGATGAAACCATAACCTCGGCTCTTGCCAGCGCCGCTCTTTTCGTCAATTTTGGATCCCTGGTTGCTTTCAAAGACTACTTTGGCTTGTCGCACAATTCCTTTGCCCTTTGCTTTTCGCTGGCGCTCCAAATCCTTGGCCTCCTTACTGTCTCGAGCGTTTTCTTCCTTGGACAGGGGCTGACGACGACCCTCCTTCACGTCGGTTGCAAAGCCGACAATGGCTTTTCTCGCCAACTCCTTGAGTTCTTTCGACCCGAAATTGCGCGGCAAGTTCCTCAACGCTAGACGGGTCAAGGACACATGTAAACTAGGATTGCCCATAATCAGTTTCTTTCGCTGCATGGCACTGGCCTGTCGCATCTGTATCTCCGAAGGACTCAAAAAGTCAAACAGAGGAGATCCGCGTTGAATTGCACCTTCGGACAAAAGGTACAGCCTGCGCTTATCCTTTTCCCGCCGTTTTGCGAGCGAAGTATCGGCAAGGTTGGCTGCTTCCGCCTTGTTGACAGCTTGAGCTACTTGGAGAAGACGTCCATCCATGGTATATTTTCCTGTAGGGTCGGCATTCTCATCCATCAGGAGAGAGGGCTTCGAGTTAGGAGCTGAAGCCTTGGGGCGCGGTGCTTCCTTGATGCAGCTTTTCGCATCTGACTCATGCACAAAGCAGACGAACCCGGTGCCAGCCGCCTTTTCCGTCACCTTGTCAAAAACAACACGCGCGTATCTCACGGCACCAAAATGCGAGAAGAATCCTTTCAGTTGTTCATCTGTTGTGGTGAAGGGCAGATTGCGAATGAAGACGGTCGAAGTATTGTCGGTAGTATGTTGTTTCAACGGACGTTTGTTCTGTTCTGCTTCGTCTTGATGTTCTTCTTCGTCGTCCTCATCTTCCATGTTTTGCATGTGATTTTTCATGAAATTCTCCAAATCGGCATCGAGTTCGTCGCGTTGCTTGTTCTTCTGAGGTTTTTCATCGCTTCCAACAGATGGTGCGTCGTCTTCCTCGACGGCTGCTTCGTCAGCTTCGTCAGCTTCGTCGCCTTCCGATGGTGGGCTAGCTTCTTCGTTGTCCTGTTCTTTCTCGTGCTGCTCATCCCATGTTGCTTTATCCACAGCAAAATCAACAGCCAATGTACGTCCATCAATTTCTTTGCCGTTCACACATTCCACAGCTTTTTCCGCATTCTTTCTCCCGCGAATAGTGACAAAACCAAACCCTCTAAGCTTTCCGTTTTTTTGTGGCAAGTCGGCATATTTTACCTTGCCGTAACTTCTGAAAAGCTGAGATAGATGATCTGACGTCTTGATACTCCACGGTAAGTTTCGGACGATAAGTTTTGGCGGCTTTGCAGCCTCTGCTCGGGCTTTTTTTGTTGATTCTGCCTCCTGAATAGCTTCGGCGGTACCTCGTTTTCGAGGTTCAGCTATATCAATTCGAATACGTTTACCGTCCCACTCTTTTTTGTCCAACGCATTTTTCGCCGCGATAGCATCGTCGGCGTCTGCTAATGTGACGAAGCCATATCCTCGGGATTCCTTGGTGTTTTGATCTACGACCACGACAGCATGTTTGACTGGGAAGTGCTGCGAGAAGAAATCTGCTAGTGATTCGTTGTTGGCGCCAGTTGGGAGTGATCGGACGAATAACGACCTTCGTTCTTCTAGCCGTGCCTTCTTTGTGGTTTGAGCTGCTTCAATTCCAGTGTCTTCCACTGTCAGTGCTGGAGTTTCTTCTGTCTCAGACCGCTGTCTTTTGCGACGATTATTCGGTGGCGCAGGGGGCATTGTACAGGGAATCGCGAATACGCAACTAGCATTAAGAATGGAATTTTGGAAGAGTGTTGTGACAGCTCTCTGTTTCCGGGTGAAGCCAAGGAGGAATAAAAAATAAAAAGTTCTACAAAGACAAGACATGGGTCCTGTAGTCTGTTATCTTATCGCACGTGATGGTGGAGCTCGACTTGCTTGTCTGGTAGCCACTAAGCCATATTGAGTATATTGTTGACATTCATCAACGCGGTCGGTCGCACGGTGAGGCGCGCTCATTCTAAAACAAGAGATTAGCAGTGTGGGATCATTGCACGCAGGACGACCAACTGCATTCAATTATCAACAGTAACAGCTACAACGGCCGCCGCATCAGAGCCACAACTTCTTTGCTCGCGATGCCTACGCAACTTCCGGTCCGACCGGCTAGAAAGCCCGCGGCAACAAGCAGAAAGCAACAAACTGCAACGCTCAATGCTCGCGGCAGCGCATCGCGCGCATCTTCAACCGCGGTCAAATATGTCGATACTCCGGACACTGCATTGCGGACGAAAATATGCGCCATTTTTCGCGACTCACAACGTACGACCGCAACACATCGAAAACTCGCTGTGAATTTACGCAAGATCCATGAATCATGCTGCTATGAGCCTGCCGAGCGTACTAGCGCCACGCCGAACGAGTTCGACGAGCCAGCTTTTAACGGAGAGTTTGTGCGCTGTGTCTTGAAAATCATGCCCGTTAAGAAGTCGGAAAGTGCAGGCGAAAAGTGTATACGATTCGTTGGCCTCTTCTTGCGACACGCCCATGAAAAGGATAATGAAATCCTAGGGGACGTCGAGGCGGATACAAGTTTGATGCCGGAAACACCGAGTACAAGACTTACTGCAGAGATTTTGGAAAAAGTGGTTCTTTTGATGACGGCAAAGGATAAATTCGTCAGATATCGGTCCACACAGCTTATTTCGCACATTATAAACTCCCTGGACGCTTTGGACGACGATCTCTTCCAAAAGCTTCGTCATGGATTGCTCAAGAGAATTCGTGACAAAGAGGCCATGGTACGGTCTCAAGCCGTCCTCGGCCTCGGACGTCTCGCAGGGAATCAAGTCGAAGGATGCACGAATTCGGATGACAGCGATGGAGATCAGGAAACAGACTTGCTTGGAAGGCTTCTGGAGGTTATGCAAAATGACCCTAGCGCAGAGGTTCGGCGCTCTTTGCTCGTCAATCTCCCGATTCTTCCGAATACCCTGCCTTTCTTGCTAGAAAGGGCCCGAGACCAAGACCCTGCCACACGCAGAGCAGTTTACGCCCGATTGTTGCCCGCATTAGGCGACTTCCGACATTTATCTCTGTCCATGAGAGAAAAGCTTCTGCGATGGGGACTCCGTGATAGAGATGAAAACGTTCGAAAAGCAGCCGGAAGGCTGTTTAGAGAACGATGGATTGCAGATTGTGCTGGTGTGACCGAGCCAGATGAGGGAGTCCCAGCAGAAACAGCTCCGGTCAGTTTTGAAGGGTTGCTTGAACTGCTCGAACGCATCGACGTCATCAACTCGGGTGTCGAGAATGGAGTTGGTCTCCAGGCAATGTATGGCTTCTGGGAGGGTCGACCTGACTATAGAGATGCAGTCACCTTTGACGATCATTTCTGGGAGACGCTCTCTGCCGAGTCCATCTTCATGGCACGAAGCTTCAATGACTTCTGTCGCAGTGAGAGCAACGGTCGATACGAATCACTGGTAGAGGAAAAACTGCCCGAAGTTACAAAGCTTGCTTTCTACCTAGAACGTTACATGCAGGTTCTGGTTGAAACTCTCAAGAGGGTCGATCAGCAAGGCGCTGAAGAGGAGGAGGAGGAACAGACCGTCGAACAAGAGTTCATTATCGAACAAATGCTCCACATCGCAGTCACACTGGATTACTCTGATGAGGTTGGCCGAAGAAAGATGTTCACCCTGCTACGGCAATCCTTGTCCATCCCCGAGCTTCCGGACGAGGTCACCAAGCTTACCGTGGCGGTGTTACAATATATTTGTTCTCCAGATGCAGCTGGCGAACGTGAATTCTGCAGTATTGTCCTGGAATCAGTAGCCGATGTCCATGACACAATCGTCGATGATCCTTCGCCGGATGACGTTGATGACAGCTTCCATTCTGCGAAATCAGAAGTGAGCCGCGGAAGCACGCCTGGCAACGGAAACATGCGCAATAAGAGCGTGGAATTGAGCGAGGATGACGCTCGAGAGAAGGCAGTGAAAGAGATTGTGGTCAACATGAAGTGTCTCTACATAGTGCAGTGTATGCTGACGCATGTCGTGGGAAATCTCAAGGACAACCCCGACTTAGTCTCGATGCTGAACAACCTGGTGGTTCCGGCAGTGCGCAGTCATGAAGCCCCAGTACGAGAAAGAGGCCTCGTGTGTCTTGGTTTGTGTGCCCTGCTCGATCGGTCACTAGCCGAAGAGAATCTAGGACTGTTCATTCATTTCTTTGCCAAGGGACACACGGCCCTCCAAATCACGGCACTACACATCTTGACGGACATTCTGAATGTTCACGGCTGCCAACTCATGTCTTCTACTCCTGCCTTATTAAAGGTCTACATGAAAGCCGTCAAGGCAGGCTCGAAAGCCCCAGAAGTTCAGGCCGCAGCCGTCGTTGCCGCGTCGAAGCTGCTACTCGGCAGAGTCGTGCAAGAAGAAGAAGCCTGTGTGGAGCTCTTGAAGGCTCTGGTCGTCGCTTATTTTGACCCAACTTCTGCCACTAACCAACCCGTCAGACAAGCATTGAATTACTTCCTCCCTGTATTTTGTTACTCTCGAGCGGCTCATCAGGATTTGATGCGAGCCGTCTCTATACCGGCTTTGCATTCTCTTCTCAACCTGCGGGATGGACTAGAGGACGACGATGTCGACTTTGAAGAGGACATGATTAGCATGTCCGCGATTGGTGCGTGTCTAGTTGACTGGACAGATCCGCGCAAGTGCTATACACCTGGTGTGGCTTTGGATGCCGAGAAGAAGAATGTCAATGGTGATGTCCACCTCCAACTTGGGCTGGATATCGTTGACAAAATACGCGGAAACATGAGCAGTAAGTTGACACTATGCTATAAATTTGGCCCGAAAGGAGCAGCGCGCAAATCCAACAAAAAAAAAGGAAAGAAAAGGCAGAAAGCCAGAAAGCCAGACAGAAAGAAAGTAAATTCTAAATGGAACGAAACTAACGTGATGAAAAAAATCCAGAGGAAGAGAAAAAACTGCTGGTCGGGCTACTCGGCAAGCTGTACGTGTCGCCATCTTCGTCTGAAGCCAAACTTCGCGACCTCTATGCTGCAATCAGCGATGCTGTTCAGGACGGCCTCGTGAACGACGCTACCAGCCGCAACTCCTTGTACAAGATCCACATCAGTTTGGGTAAAATTGTCAATAGTATGGATGACCATCAGCAATCACAGAGACGTGCTAGTCGCAGTGCATCGATTGTCAAGGAGAGACAGACCACTGAAGAGAGAACAATTGTGGAGGAGCCGAATATCAAGGAAGAGGAGTCTGATGATGACAACGATCAAAACACTGTTGTGCTGAATCAGGAAAGGGAGTCGTCAACTGTGTTGGACTTGTCACAACAGGACGACGATACTATGATGACTGATGTGTAAGTACTGTTGTTTTTCTTGTGGTGCTCGTTTGTTTGGGGGGGGTGGGTTGCTTTTTTTCGGTAACGAAGCAAATCAAGATTTATGCAATTGGTTCTGGACGATGTAGAAGTATTTTTGGGTTTCTGGGATCAGTTTCAGGATGCAAGGACAACAGGAGTCTCATGTATACATAAGCATAGTACACGCATCTAGGTTATGAGAAAACAAGCTCGAGTTAATATAATAAAGATGAAGATACAATTTGGGTTCATATGTCCATCTACATTGGAAAGACTATTTTTTAAAAAAGATAAAAAATTAAAAAAAAAAATCTATATCGTGTAACACAAATGGACTTCGATCTGGACCCATTTTTGACGCCGAAATAGAACAAAAAAGAAGAAGAAGAAGAAAATGCTGAAGAGGGACACTCTATGACGCCGTGGTGGATCTGACTGTCCCAAGCGCAAAGAGCAGGCTGCCCAAGCCAATGTTTATTGCCAGATGCTGTGCAAGACTCCAAGCAGCACAATACAGATACTTGGGTGAGAAAACTGTCCAAATAAAGAGATGGGTCCTCAGCGCAGCGCATGCAGCCATGACGGATGCCGTGCTCGCGGTCGTGAAAAAGGTCAAAAGCACAAAGTGTAGCTGCAAGATGGGTCGTGAGCGAGACTGCTGATGCTGCTGCTTGTGCTGCTGCTGCACGAGGAGCAAGTTCGTAGCCGAGACCCAAAAGACGGGCACAGCCCAGTTGCTAATGAAGGTGAGCACGCCGACGGCGATGATATTGAAGTCTTGGATGCCGTTGTATGCGTTGGACAGATCCACCGACGAAATCGCATTGGAGCCTCCAGAGGCGAAGAAGGATGCGTACTGCATCAAGATGGATGTGGTGGAGATTTCGGCAACAGAGAGGTCGGAAGAAGCTAGGCACTGGAGAATGATTGTTGAAAGAAACAAGAGAGGCACATTCGTGGCGCGGGATTGTGTCATGGCCAGAATGGTGTAGGCATGATGAACTAGTTGCGCTATAGTTTGTCTCAGAGAAATCGTCATAGACAGGATCGGATAGGATAGCATGACACGGCATACAACGTGATGCCATGACGGGGGCAAAAAAGGAATCATCATGCTTACCTGAAGATATGGCCCTTGATCCACCTCGTCGAGCCTGGTAAATGGCAAAGCAAACCACTATTGCAAGGAGCACAAAGACGACACGGGCGCGCGAAAGTAGCGACTGTCCACGAAACGTCTCGAGCAGTATTTTTGCAAAGCCAGTGACGAGTTCCGGGGCATCCTCTGCTGTAAAGGCCAACTTGAAAGCAAACGCAGACGACGCGATGACTGATGTGATGGACGTGACAGCGAGGTAGGGCATATCATGCACGCTGAACATGAGCTGGACAGAAGAAGCGACGTAAGAAAGGATTATCAGGCCCCAAAGAAGAGACGGATTGGGAGAAATAAATGACTTGACAATGTCTGGCTCGCCGGCGAATTTTTGGCCAGTTTGGTTCCAAGCTTTGACAAGGCGGACGACGCTGAGACAGAGAAGGTATTTCACAACATTCCATGTACTTTTTCTTCTGGATGATGGATAGAATTAGTACAAGAAACACACCAAAAAAAAAAAGAGAGAGAGGAAGAATAAAAAGGGCAAAGGGCAAAGGGGAAAGGGGAAAGAGGAAGGGCAGGGATTTGGGGGTGTCGTTTACCTTCGCATAGAAGTAACGCCCAGATAGGCTATCCATATAGTCAATGTCCAATACCAAAAATGCTGTTCCTCCTCGACAAAGCTACTTGCAAACATCATGACTCCATACAATACAGCCACCGCCGAAATCGGCCATGCCATCACGTGGCTGTTTTTTACAAAAGACAACATGGCGATAATGCTGGATACGGTCGCAACTGCAGCCAGGCCCAGGCCCAGTGCCAGCTTGGAAAGATCATAGTTGGACGCCATACCACTCATCAACTCTTGTGCGTTTCGAAGCCATGATAGCATTCCATTTAACCACTCGGGGTCTATTTGAGAGGCGTCGAACATATCGCCGGCCTGTTTGATGAGTCGCTGCCATTCACACGCTAGGTTGTTGATGTCTGTCCTGTCAAGCAAGCAAGGGTCTTTATTGTTGTCGTTGTTCAGCTCAAACAATTCGACACCAAAAGTCGCCGTAACAATATCGAGAATCTGCTTGCCATTTCGAACAAGGATCTGAACCTGGTCTAATGGTGACGACCAGAACGGCAGGAATTCCGGGATAAAAGCACCCAAGTTGTTCTTGGAAACAGGAAATCCCAGTAATGCCGCAATCGTGGGCGCAATATCAGATTGCTCAACCATTGTATAGTAGTCAAACTCGTTCTTCGGCTCGGCTGGAGCATAGAGTTTCGGAAGCTTGCCTTTGAACTTGGGTGACATAAAGACCAACGCAGGAGACGTCTCGCCTGGTGATGAAGCGCCATGGTTACCTGCGTCATTCATGCCATGGTCTCCGCAGAGGACAAACAAGGTAGATTTTAAATGATCCTTGGTTTCGAGGGCCCGAAATATTGAGCGCACAATACCATCCATCTCCTTCTGCTTTGGCACCATATTCGTACTACGAAAATAGTTAGCAACACGGTCCTCTTGACGATTAAAGATAATTGCAATTCATTATTGCCTTCGAGGTCCAGATTTGTGGCCAATGTGGTCCAAACCTAGGTAATGTAGCACCATGAGCCCCCAGTCTTTGTTTTCTAGCTCAGGGGCAATGTTCCGAGTTACGTTGGTATCAACTTCGGTGAAGTCCTAAAAATTGACCTGTCAGTCGTTGGGTTGAAGTCAAGAGAACGTCTCCGAAAGCAGGAATGGTTGGCAGACAAACGGAGACAAAAAAGCTAGTCGTGCCATCATGGCGATCAAATGTTCCGGGGAATAGTTTCAGCCAAGTATCATCACCAAACAGCAGCATTTTTCCCTTTTTAGTCGCTTTGATCTGGGCAAGCCAGGTATCTTGGGCGGCAAGGGTAGATGATGTATCTGCCTCGTCAAAGTTCAGAATAAGGTCGACAAATGACGGGATTGAGCCAGTAGTTATTGCCTTGAGTCTAGGCATGGTGACTGTCGGTGACCGCGCATTTGCCGTGAAAGGCATGGCGAGGCCATCACGAATCAGGCTGCAGTGAAGAGGAAGTGATAAGTATATGGTTTCACAGTAGCTTTTGAGCGCACGTTTCTCCCTCGAATTACCTCTGCGTATATTCAAAACCTGACCCTTGCGAGAAGACAAAGTCACTATGAATAGTATCAGCGATTCTGAAGCAATGTCTGTCTTTGTTTTCTGAATTGATTTCGGCTGACCTTCTCAGGGCGTCCACAACCATAAACACCAACTTATCAAATGGTGCAATTGGCGGGAGACCGTATGCCAACTTCTCGTAATGGGCGAGACCAGGAAGATAGGGTTTGTAAGGGAAGAACCCGACACCGAAGACGAGAATTGACAATGGAAGCAGAATATTGGCGATAACCAGGAGACTGGCATTGGCTTTTCTTGAGCCATTTCCCGATGCCATGATGCTCACTAGTCGCGCCTCCTCTGGGCGGCTGGCAAACACCGAAAATGTAGACGCGTCAATCCGAAGCCATCAACAATATATCTCGCCAGAATTTGGGCGCCTCGAAAGCGCTTGAGCGGGAGTCCACGTCTCATTCTAGTGGGTTGTTAAACCCCATAGTTGTCCGAGGCGATTAGTGCAGGGGTCGGCAGGTCATGGCGTGGAGGTGTCGAGAATTAATCAATTGATGAAGCATGGAGCCTTTAGGGAGTAGTATGGATGGAGCCTGCGCCACTGGGTCCACTTTCAATCCAGGATCCGCCAACAAGGAAACGATAACCAGAGACGAAACACGAGGACATCAGATAATATAATATTATTTTCGTTCAAGAAGAGAAGAAATTCAACCAAAAAATTAAAAAAAAAAAAAAATTGCTCGCCAAACGCCATTGTCAACCTTCTTTGGTGTTCTCATCATGTATCCCTGTATGCTGCTCTATGTACTGCTAATTCTCCATTTCTACTTCAACGATTGCTGGTCTTTTCGTCGACTTGTTCTTCTTGACACCAATTCGGTCGCTATATTTTTTAAAGACTATGCCAGACTTTTTTTGCTTCCTCTTGTCGACAGTCTTCTTTCCGGATCGAGGTTTCAATGAATTGGAATCCACATCCATGGCTGGGAGAATTACATCTCATTTGTTAGCAACATCTTCTACTATCGTATTCGAACAGTACCTAATCTCCTCAAGCGAAGAAGAAACAATTGAAACAGCGGCGAATTGAGCACGTTCGGCCACCCATTAAAGTACTCACCTGTGTCGGGAGCGCCTTGTCCGTCTTCGAGCTCTACTTCGGCATTGTCGTCGGCTGGCACAGCACGATTAGCCCGGTGCACTGTGCTTTTTCCTTTCTCGCATTCCATGACTGAAAGAACTTGAAGCAACTCACTATCCATTTTTGCAACAGAGGACTCGGGCTTTGGCTGTTTTGCCAGTTCCAAGAGCTTCGCAGACAGCCTTTCATTGCGAGCAGCCTCAGCCGGACTGAAAACCTTGGCGTATAGACGCCGGTTGTTCTGTTTCCTGGTACTAGATCTCGCGCTTTTGGCCATTGTGAGAAATTGTCGTCGAATCGCAAGAGGAAGATTTGTTCGTGGTCGCAATCGTGGTCAGGTCGCCGAGCGAAGAAATGGACAGGAAAATGAAAATCGATAAGGCAGATAAGATACGGCGGGTGCGCCAGCGGGGCGACTTGGCGGCGGGGTCTGAGGGTAGTGTGGCGCAGCCAGGAATTGAGGCTGCAGCAGTGGTAGGATTGATGATGCTTTGGGGCTGCACAGTTCAGCCGGGCCGTTGCCGCCTGCTGCATCCGCCAAACTTCATATTTACACATCTCTCTTTCCACCTCCATGCCACTTGCGCGGTTTCCGACCAACAGTTTCGGTTGGCGTTCTCACCGACTTGGATTCTGCAACTTGACGTCAGTTTGACCTCTGAATCTACACAACATTCTGGGGTTTTCTCCGAGCTTCTCCGCCGGTCGGGCGAACCGGGTCCGCGACATCGACCATATTTCAAACGCCGAAATCTTCACGGTCGTGCAAGTCTGCCAGACTTACGGCTATCGGACAAGCCGATTGCTCAACTATTGCTCATACCGGAGAAAACCGCTGGCCGTGCCATCTTTGCCTTCTATGAACACTCAGAGGTGCATCTGGCGCTTTCTTTCAGTTCTCTGCGCCGCCAGATCCTAGAAGACTGTGCGGCCATTTGACATGGCAACTTCAGCTTCTTTTATATCCAGGCAGGATGTCTCGGCCTTAATACGACAGGTTCAGGGCAATCAGCTACTTAATCGTCAGCTCTCTTCAGTTTGCCAAGTAAATGGTCTTAAGAGCACCGGAGTTAAGGCTGAACTTCAGCGTCGGATCGTTGATTGTGAGTTTCTCCTCACAAAAAAAGAAGAAGAACAAGGAAACCAAGCAACAATGTTGAATAAAACCCCAAACTCGATTTTCATCCTCTCTTTATTTTGTTTTTCACCCTATTTACAGCCTCGATTTGCTTAGATGATATAATGTCTCCCGGCGTGTCTTCTAACATTAAGCTGCTGTTTTAGTAATTCAAGAAACCGTCAATGCCAACGATGTGTCTCGCTTCCACCAAGTTCGTCAGAGTATCACGAATTCAGTTTTGCAACGATCAAGTCCATCGTCCAAGAACAACCACACAAGAGGCACTGCGTCGGCTTTGTCAGCCGCGCAATATGTATCGTCCGCACCTGCTTTCAATACAGGAGCAAACCCATATCAGCAGCGGGATTCCCAAGGAAACACCAGCACTACAAATAGCCGGTCGCTGGGCCGACCCTTCACTTCTGCAACTAATTACGTGACCTTTCATTCGAGTCCATTCTATCGCGTCGAAGCACCAATTGGTATCCCACGAACTTGCGAAGGTCAGTATTATTGCATGCTTGATATTTTCTCATTCATTGAAAGTCATTTCTGACGATTTCTATATTGGTAAAGTTATGGCTCAGCATAGGAACACCATCAACATTTCGATAAGACTGTGCGATCATCCAGCTCTACAACAATGCGTTAATGACAAGTCGTACAGGGTCATGATATTCTGTGCTGGTGAGACTTCCGGGTTGCAGAATGTAGCGTTCCCTCATCAGTCTGAACTGAAGGTAAATTCCGACGAGATGAAGGCGAATTTGCGTGGGTTGAAGAACAAACCTGGGTCTACTAGACCGGTTGATATAACCCACGCTCTTCGTTTGAAACCCAATTACATAAATAATGTGGAGTTTACCTATGCTCTTACAACCAAGGTAGGCCACTCCGATCATTGTGAAGTTTGCACTGTGAAAATCCTTCTGGAGCCGGTGTCACTAAAACTGAACGGGATCGAACAGAAGTTTCACCTTGTCGCAAACCTTTGTAAAGTCACGACAGTCCCGGAACTGGTCACTGATATCTCAACCAGGCGAAGAATACCGAAAGATTCAGTCGTGGCAGAACGTAAGTATCCAATAGCTCCCTCTGTGTGTATCGATTATATTAATGCACCAAAAAAAGTGAATAAAAAGGCACAAGATCCGGATGTCGTGGCAACTTCACAGGTTCTGTCGCTAAAATGCCCCCTCTCATATATGCGACTGGATGTTCCCTGCCGAAGTCTTAGCTGTACGCATATTCAGTGCTTCGACGCCACTTCTTACCTCCAGCTTCAGGAACAAGGTCCACAATGGCTATGTCCCATCTGTAGCAAATCGGCACCTTTTGAGCAACTAGCAGTTGACGAGTAAGTCTATTCTAATCCCAGTTACACAGTGTATGATCATTATGCTGACATATGCATGCCTAGATACGTACGAGATATTCTCACCAACACGACGAAGGATCTTGAAACCGTAGTCATTGAACCCAATGGCCATTGGTCAACCAAGGCATTACATGAAGACATTTCGCAAGCTCCAAAAGGGACTGCTTTCGAAGAAGACGACGATCTAGAGATATCAGAGATCAACGTGATTCCACGTCGCTTGGATACCCCGAAAACCAATGCGCCGATTATTGGAACACCAGCATCCACTGGGCGTGACAGCACGGCGAGTGCGCCGCGTGCTGGGACTTATAGCACGAAGCGTCCTGCTGCGGCAGTCATTGATTTGACACTATCGTCTGACGATGATGAGCCTGCTCAAAGACCCCGAAAGAGACAGAATACGACAGCAAGTAATTTCAGGGATACGAATGGCGATGAATACCTCAGCGAGTCGCCAAACGAAAACTGACCGTGTTGGAATGTACCCTTGAAATCCGAAATGGCTGTTGTTATTGTGCAAAGGCAGAAATCGAGTTCAATTCAACCTCTTTCATGAGGCAGTGCATTCAACATAAGGTTGAAGCCGACTTTATTTTCTTATAAAAAGCTTGCTGTTCTTCATCGCTGTTTGATTTTGGCATATGAGATAAAGGCGTTTAGGCGAAGGAAAGGAAGATTCCCCCCTTGATTTTTACTTGATTTCGTATTAAAAATTCCATCTTATCCTCGCAATGGCGCCTCATTTGGCTCTCTCTTTCTCTCTCATGACCATTCCATATTTTTCCAGTCTAAATTGTTGAAGTCCAGCATTGTTTCCCCTAATGGTCTAGCCAATGCACTCAGCGGACTTTTTCTTACAATGGGCTCATAAACGTGTCGAGGCATATAATGAATGGTGAATCATGTAATGCGACTACTCGTCGTCGAAGCCCAGACGACTAAACGCCGTATCAGCAAACACAGAAAGAAACGCGCAGAATAAGCATACAAGAAACGAAATCTAATTTGTGCTATTTACGTCGCTATAACCCTATTTTAAATGGCCCACATGTCTTCATTTCAACCTCATTGCATTGTCATGATGTCCACGAATCAAGATTTGTGACCGTGCAGCCCGGTTGGCCTGCTTCACGACGGACGAGCCGTCCTATTCTATATACTTTTTCCGAGGCGGCAAGTTTTTTCTCAATGACGTCCGCCTTGGCGGCATCGACAGCAATGACCATGCCAATTCCCGAGTTGAAAGTGCGACACATTTCCACCGGGTCGACGTTTCCTGCCTGTTTGAGCCATTTGAAGACGGGGAGCATGTCCCATGAGCCGTATGAAATGTCCGCGGCGAGTGTGTCGGGCAACATGCGAGGGACGTTCTCTAGGAGACCACCACCGGTGATGTGGGCTAGGCCCTTGATCTGGCCGACCAGAGGGAGGAGGCTCTTGACGTAGATGCGCGTTGGGGTAAGGAGAGATTCGCCGACGGATTTGGAAGCATCCCAGGGCGCGGGGGAGTCGTAAGCGAGGCCGGCGCTCTGAACGATTCTGCGCACCAGGGAGAAGCCGTTGGAGTGTACGCCGACGGAACCTAGACCGAGGAGAACGTCTCCTGCTACCATGGCGGCTTGCTGCGGCAGTCTGTTCTCTGCGGTGACGGCACCGACGGCACATCCGGCGGCATCGTAGTCATCTCCCTGATACATGCCTGGCATCTCGGCAGTTTCGCCACCGACTAAGGCGCATCCAGATTGCCGACAGCCCTCTGCGACACCCTCTACAAAGGCGGCGCCGGATGCCTGGTCGAGCTTGCTGCAGCCGTAATAATCCAAGAACATCAGGGGGGTGGCGCCTTGGACAATCAGATCGTTGACGTTCATAGCAACAAGGTCAATACCGACAGTGTCGTGTTTCTTCATGGACTGTGCAATCATGAGCTTCGTACCGACTCCATCTATAGCGCCAACAAGAACGGGACTGCCTGGGTATCCGCATTGCGAAAGGTCAAGTTCACCTCCAAAGCCCCCAATCTCGGCATCTGCACCTGGTCTTTTGGTGCTGGCGACGGCCTTCTTGATTCTCTCGACAAAGTCATTGCCTGCTTGAATGTCTACGCCGGCCTGAGCATACGTCATCGCCTCCTTCTTGGGAGCCCGGAATGCACGATGGGCGATGTCCTTTCGGAAAAACATGTTGTCAAACTTGATTACGCCGTGGGAGAGCGCGGCATAAGAAGCATCGACTGCGGTCCGTAGTGAATCTCCTACGGAATTGATGGCGATGACACGTCCGCCGGAGGATTCGAGCTGGTTTCCGACAAGCTTTGTCCCAGCGTGGAAGATGGTACTACCCGCGGGTGGTGGCAGGACCGTCATTGGAGTGCCTTTGGCATATGATCCGGGGTAGCCCCCGGCAGCGACAACAACTGTTGCGCTGAATTTCTGCTCAATCTCCAGGTGGCAGTTGTCGAGATAGCCCTCGGCGCACGCGAGCATAATCTCTGCCAAGTCGGTGTCGGCTGACAAAAGAGGCAGAACAGTTTGCGTTTCTGGGTCTCCAAATCGCACATTGTACTCCAAGACTTTGGGCCCAGCGTCGGTGATCATGAGCCCAGTGAACAACACGCCACGGAAAGGTTGCTTTTCCCGGCGCATGCCAATAATTGTTGGTTCGAGAATATCTCGGTCTATGGCCTCGATCAGTTGTTTTGTGGCAATGTTTGTCGGGGCATAGCAGCCCATTCCTCCCGTATTGGGGCCCTGGTCACCGTCGAAGATGCGCTTGTGATCTTGAGCCAGGGGCAGGGATCGAATTGAGTAGCCATCACAGAAAGTGAGAACGCTCAATTCATCGCCGACCAGCAGCTCCTCAATGACAACCTCATCTCCAGCGGATCCAAACGCCTTATCGACCATGATTTGCTTCAAAGCCTCTTTTGCTTCTTGCTTGGACTGAGGAAGAATAACACCCTTGCCCGCTGCTAGCCCCGTCGCTTTAATGACGACCTCATGGGAGATTTTATCGATATACTCAGCCGCCTTGTCATAGTCGGAAAAATTCTCATAGGCCGCCGTGGGGATGTCGTATTTCTTCATAAAGTCTTTAGAGTAGGTCTTGCTGCCTTCCAGACGAGCAGCTTCCTTGGACGGTCCGAAGCAAGCAATGCCGGCCTTTTTGAAGAATCCCTCGACGCCGTCCACTAAAGGGACTTCCGGTCCGGGGACAACAAGATTGATACCATTTGACTGGGAAAATTTTACAAGCCCCGGGAAGTCTTCTGTAGAAACTGAATCGACATTGGTTACCTTGTGACAAGTCGCTGTGCCGCCATTGCCCGGTACAGCAAAGATGGCCTCGACACGAGGTGACTGGCTGAGCTTCCACGCCAGAGCATGCTCTCGGCCACCGTTGCCGATGAGGAGCACTCTGATGCCAGTCATTTTTTGGCCAACTGTGATACGAGATGTGCTGTCGTGTCGCGTTATGTCGCTGTTAGCGATCGGGGTTTTTTGCCAAAAGAAAAATTGGCGACGAAACTGTTCATAGAAGAGGTGTGCCTTACATTGGAAACGTGAGCAAGCTCGGCGTCGCAAAGCTTTCTTTGGTGGATGAATTTGGGATGATCAACCGTCAGGCCCACTTATCGAGTTTTTCTTTTTCTTTTCAAAAGCGTCTCCTCGCAGACGGCAAATGGCCCCGAAGGAATGGTCTAGATAGATCCACTGGAAAGCGACGAAGCAAAGAATTTACTTCATATGCTACGTGTGGAAAAAGACGGAATTCAAGGAAATGTATGAATGATGCGAAAAAAAATCCAGTCACGGCAGAAGAGAAGATGGAATTCAAGGAAATGTATGGATGATACAAAAAAAACAGTCATGGCAGAAGAGAAGAGGGAAAAAATCGCAGACTTTCATCATACGTGGCTAAAATGAGATACAGTATACCCCCTGAACACTTATATTGTGGGTGCGAGCCCGCTAGCCCTGCTGCTTGAGCCTCCACTACTTAGCACCCTAGTACACGTGATCTCAGCTAAAGCGGTGAGTAGGGGTCTTTGACCAGTACTTCAGTGGCATAATTTGATTGGCTCAATTGCTCCCCTGTCAGTTTCCCCAGACTTGTTCAGAGTACAGGTGCAAAATCATTCAAGGGTTGTATTGTACGTTGTACACATGATAACAGGGGATGTAGCAAGATATAGCTACATTCATAGACGCCTCTTCCTTCTGGTAGATAACATAATACCGTATGTACTAATAGAGCTACTCTCTAATCGGCCCTGCTCCCCATTTTATGTATCGCCGTAAAGCCAGACAGGGGGTCCTATTGTGAATAACTTTTTGGTTTAAGTGCCCATGGCAACGAACCAAAAAAAAATGAACCTCGCCATGAGTGCGCGGGTATTTCCTTGCAGCCTCCGTACCCTGTAGTTAGCCCTTTTAGACTCATGAGTTTGCTATCATCTCGATAAGCAATCGCGCCCATGTACGGCTTCCTCTTTTGCTCAAAGAGCAGATCAGAAGGCAAATGGCAGCCTTTTTTTCCTATTTATTCCTTCTTTTTTCCTCCTGCCCCGCGCTCGATACCCCGCGTCAAGTGAGGTGGGTCTGAGTTATCTTATCTGCACGTGCCAAATGAATTGGTCACTGTCGCAGTCGTGATACCGATTCTCCCCCTTGACTCGAAGCCCGGGGACAATACAAACGCAAACAGCCCGGCAATTCAGCTACATCCACTTTAACACAAATAACAATTCTGCGCGATCTTAAGCTTTCTGCATTATAGCTTTCGTTCTATCAACAGTTTCAAGTCCGAAAGCAGTATTTGAAAGCAGGATCTACCACAATGTCGCTCGAGCCCGTTATGCCGCCGTACAACGCTTCGGACCCATCAGCAACCTTCCTCTCGTCATCATGTCTCGACTTTCTACTCATTGAACTCGTGCCTCTTGCCTATCGCATCACGAATGAGCGGGACCCGTCTCATAATTCGGCCGAGGCCAAGCTTCAACCAGGCGGAGAGCCCTCAGCAGCTGCCAATCGCGCAGCAAGCCTTGGGTCGGTTCATCAGAGAGCTAGCCATGAAGCGCGCAAGTTAGATGAAGACGAGGAGCTTGATGCGGTGCATTTGAGACTTGATGCGCTTGGATATCGCGTTGGGCAGGGTCTGGTAGAGAGGTAAGAGCCCATATTTCCACATGGGAAATATGTCACGTACCTGGTGGCAGAAAACTGACTGACTTGGCGTGGAACCTAGATTTTCTATCGCTCGACCTCGATTTCTGGGAACCTTGGATGTTATCAAGTTTTTGTGTAAAGACCTCTGGTCACTCGTTTTCGGAAAGAACATTGACAACCTCAAGACCAATCACCGAGTATGCTTGTGCTTCGCTTTCAATACCATCGAGTGTCTCCTAACTTGTAACTATTTAGGGAGTTTATGTCCTTACAGATAACGCGTTTCGGCCATTTTCACGAATGAGTACGGATGCAGGTGGTCAAGCGCTCGTACGAGCACAACCAGTGAGTTACTTTATTCAGAGATATACATACCAAAGCAGACTAATCATATATAGTTTCTTTGGTTTCCTTGTGGCGTTGTGCGAGGTGCTCTGGCAGCTCTGGGCATAACCGCTACTGTTCAAGCAGAAATCAACGAACTTCCCGGTGCCGTCTTCCAGATCAAGGCGCTCAATTCCAAGTCATGACATGACTACTTGACTACAACCCTATTGTTCCTATCAACAATTTACATCCAACACCGCAAATATTTGTCTTGACAATGAAGCGAATTCCTTAATTGCCTCGCGCGCTATCGTTCTGAATAGCAATCACAACATTTTGATAAAACTTGGGGTCCTTTTGCGTTCCTTTCAATCCATTAGAAGGGACCACTGGCAACATTCTCAATTTCTTCAGGATTTTCTTGGGTAGAGTGGCGCGGTGGCACTTCACAGCCTATGGGAGGAAAAGTTCAATATCAGCAACAATCATCGGTTTTCACGTTATGCTAGCTTTTCTAGCTAAGCCATCGTCCTATTCGACAAACAGTATCGTTTCAGATAAAGCTCCTTTGGAGAAGGGAATGCTTTACTTTTGTTGGGGGTTGTGGACAAAGTTGGTGCCCTTGACGATATTTCCTTGCAGGCCCTCAACGGCCTTCTTCAACAGCTCCTTCTCTTTATCGGTCAAGTTCTTCAAAGGATTGGTGGCGTTTTCAGCACCGTTTGGCTAATACGTAGTCAGTCAATATGTGGTAAACAGGGAAGGCAAAGGATTTTTTGACATACTCCAAGCTCAATGGGAACAGAGAAGAAGTCGCAACCAGTCTCCTTGGCAATTTCCTTGCCTCCTGGCACGCCTGGAAGATAGACATAGCTTGGTTCGACGAGGCCTTTCTCGCCCTTAATAGCTCTCAGGAGCTTCTCGGCAAATCTAAAACTCACTCAGTATTACACGGGACATCAATTATCTTACAGCGTGCCGTGTCAAAGATAACCTACCGGTAACCGGCGTAAGCCATTGACAAAGTTGCGGATCCAGTGCCCCCCTTGGCCTCGACGACCTCATCACCGCCGAATTGGATACGCTTGATCAGAGTATCGTACTTATCTGCGGGGATGTTGACGGCAGGTTTGGCTTGGCTAAGAAGAGGCACAATAGTCTCTCCCGAGTGTCCACCAATCACGGGAATGTTGAGCTTCTGGGGCTCCTTCTGTCCGACGACCTCGGCAACAAAGGTCTCAGCTCGAACGATGTCGAGAGTGGTAACACCAAAGAGGCGCTGCGCGTTGAAGACACCTTTGGCTTTGAGAACCTCGGCTGAGATGGGAACAGTAGAATTGACAGGGTTGGAGATGACTAGAATGTATGCCTTGGGAGCAACTTCGGCGATAGTCTCGATCAAGCCCTTGACAATACCGGCATTAATGTTGAAGAGATCATCACGGGTCATCCCAGGCTTGCCTACATATACACATGATTAGTCGTGAAATAGGGTTGTTATCGGCCCCAGCTGTGAAGCCAAATTACATAGCTCGGTACGTACGGGGAATTCCGGCGGGAATGACGACAATGTCCGCATCCTTGAAGGCGGTCTTAGCGCCATCGTCGGCTGGAAGATGGCCACTTATTTTCTGTAGAATTTGAACTTCCAGTCAGTTCCGAAGGACCTCAATTTGCTTCATGTTTCTCAAATGGAGAGTGCGCGCGTAAACTACTCAAAACGTACTGCGATCGAAGAAATGTGAGAAAGGTCGGCAGCAACACCGGGGGTGTTCACAACATCATAGAGGGCAAGCTCATCCACGAGAGGGCATGTCTTCAAGAGCAGGGACAATGGCTATTATTACATCACAAGTTAGCACAAGAAACGGCAAATGGAATTGCAAGCCGTGCTCAGACACGTATGTTACTTACCTGACCAATGCCACCAGAGGCGCCGGCAACAACTTTTCGATGCAGCCTGTTAGCATCGTGTTCCGATCGCTGGACAAAGCAGCTCGGCCGTGATGCGGGGTCGAGGGGTAGGTATCGTGCAACATACCAGCTTTAACCATGATGGCTATAATGGGATCCTTGTCGAAGAAAACGGAAGGGCGTTGGAAGTCAGGGGATGATGCGAAATTGCTTTAGACAATCGGACTAAAAAGAGCAGGTCTCACGTATTGCTGACTGGTAAACGAGGTGTTTTCCTGATGTAAGGGTTACGGACAGGAAGGTGGACATGGCGGAATGGCCAAATGGCTTTTTAAAACTCCCCGGGTCTGTTGGCAATCTGGCACCTGCATCAGATAAGACAGGGGTCTGGTCTGGTTGGTTTCCGACGAGACCTGCACCGCAAGTGGAGGATGACGCGGGGTATTTTCAGCACGTTCCTGCCACTGACCTTCCGATGCGTCGACCCTGGGCGGTGGGTTCTGATAGCGCCCCTGCAGGCCGGGACCAATTGTTCATCTACTCGTGCCGCGCAAGTCACATTCGAGGGCCCGACACATGCAAGCGTACATACAGCCATTGTGTATGCTATGTATGTCCATGTTATATGCCTAATCTGAGATAGTTGCGTGGTATGTAAGTATGAGGTATGCAAGCTGCAGCAGCGAATGGATTAGCCTTTGGGGCGTGATCATATGCGAGGCGTGCGGCGGTCCTTGTCAACCGGCCCCGTCAAGTACCCATCGGAGATCATGAGCGATATATTTTCGAGGTTATTGCCTACTCCTGACAGTGGGTCGCAGGTAACTCCTACGCTTTGTGTGTACAGTGGGTGTATGTACGTCAAAATTACACGGCGGAATGCCCCATGTTTTCGTTCCTTTGACTAGACATGGGTTTTTATCTCCGTAGAGTATTCAGGAATGGAATCTTGAAGACTTCATACCACATTCTCGATATTGAAACCCCGTGTGCCACTTGGTGAAACACGTCTGAAAACCCGCGTTCTATAATGTCGTTTTGACCAGATTCGTCCCAGCCATTACCTCGAAGCATGTGAGCCGAGTAAAAAAAGGCTCATGGCTTCCTGGCAAGTATCGAACTCCCATCATTCCGAGGCTGTTTTGCTGTCTACATTTACTCTTCACTTTCTTTTAGTTGCGGCAAATTCTGATGTGAAATGGTCAGCAGCCTTGAGCAGAAGCCGAGGTCGGCTTAACACCTTCAGCAGACATGTGATGTCAATAGTCGTGGTTCTGAAAACATCTTGTTACATCAGTCGCGGCATCCAATCACAGCGTAGCTGGCAGCCCCTCCCGCCACAAGGGCACGAGGCACGGATTACCCTTGAATTGGCAGTTCTACCTGTTTTATCCTACCCCAAGGTCCACTGAGTACCAAAATAGATAAGTTTTTGTATTTCGCGGCTTGTCACCTGAGCCCTCGGCAAGTGTGACAAGGTGTTTATTTGTAGAGATCTCGCGATCTCAACCTGTGGTTTGTGCCCTCTTTTCAAGCTTGTTGACCTCAAGCCTCTGGCAATTTACATCCTTTTGCTCCCATTTCAACGCCTATTCGCTTTCTAAATTCAAGAAGACTCCTCGGCCTTCTTGGCCTTGTTTCCTCGGAGCTTGGGTTCGGGGCTGGCCTTGACAGGTCGCTGAGATCGACGGATGGCAGAGGCGCGCTGAACAGCAGCGGATCGCAGATCGGGGCGGTAGTGAGACTTGGCAGTCAAGTTGGCAACGGCCTTGTAGGTCCTTCATGGGTAACGTTGGTTAGCTCGTGTTGTATAGAGGCAAATTTGTCGTCTTCTTGCTCCACCGATTTGTCTTGATTCATGCTTCTCCTGGGACGTTGCTAAAACTTACTTTCGGCTGGTCTTGTTAGCACCGTGGGTGGTCTTAATGAAAGCCTTGGCAGGCTTGGTGGCATCAGTGGTTCTCTTGCTGATGACGGTGATGCCACCCTTCGCGTTGGGGATGATACCAACGGCCTAATCATTGGTTCATTAGCCTCCCTGCTCACATTTTTCTCAGGCCATACATCGTAGTTTTTTTTTTCGTGTGGATAGGTTATACCTTGGCATTGACGAAGCCGGCGTGCTGTTTTGCCCCATAATGTCAGTGTTCTATGTTTTTAATCGCAAATCTTGACCGATCTGTAACGTATCAGGGAGACAAGTGGAATTTGGCCATACCTTTCGGCTGTTCTTGTTGGTCAAGTTCAGAGGGTCGTAAGAGAACTGAACGCCGCCATTGCGGTTGCTCTTCGACAGAAAGCAGTTGTTGTTGCCTGTAAACAAGTCGTGATTAGTATCCTCACACAGCACCACCCACTTCAGCCTCTCTGTGGAAGTTTCAAGACGTACGGACAATCTCCCAGATAAGGTCCGAGGACATGTTGGAAAGAGCGGGAGTGGCCATGGTGACGTGTTTTTTTTTCGGGTTTGATCTGCGACGACGTGATGGGTATCTCACGATCTCACGACGTAGGTTTCTCTGCGTCAGGACGAAATTGTTGGGGGGTATTCACACAAAGTGTGGACTCGCTTAAGTGCCGCATTGTGGTTTAGTGCGCAGTCGCTGCTCTCGGCTTGCACCTGTCGATGTTTGATTGGCTGGTACTGCGGCTGTGCTAGTGTGGCGCAACAGCTCGCGCCGACCTGATGCTCCGGCGATTGGTGGCGCGCCTGACTTTTTCCAACAGGGCCTATGCATCATGCTGCGGATTTCAAAAGGTCTACCGTCTTCTTGACGTGTTTTTAGGGTGATTGCACCTGGGTTTCCTTTTTGGATTTGTTCTTGTTGAAGTACTTCTACATTGTCAAATCGTAACCAACAATTTTTTTTAAATTCTTTTTTGCTGCACAAAATCTAGTATGCAACAGGAATTCTACGTATAGCAACTGCTATTCTAAAACTTCATTTCTTTCATGATACTGTATAGTGGTGGCGAAGTCCCCTCACGATTCAGGCATGTCACACGTGTACGTCGTACGTTGGGCCCATTTTTATGTTTCTGTGGTTGTTCTAAGCTTCTATGGTTGTCGTGGCTTAGTGACTGCGCAAATCGGACGTACCTGGTACTAAAGTACCCGTGGATGAGGTAGTGGTGCGATAGAGGCATGGCCATGGCGCAGATTACGTACACCAAAGTCTCACTTCACAACAGACTCTGTGTTGAGACCAACAGTCGTAGGTTCTCTCACAACTTCCTTCACACAACCTTCACACTTCCGATACATTGCGGCGGCGTGAAACGCCCGTCATGACAACAGCATAGATTTTCGCCAGCAGTCGGACTTCCAGCATAGCGTATCTCGGCCAGCGTGGCAACTCGTTGCGCCGCATACCGATCGATCTGCCTCGTCCCTGCATTGCGCGCATTGTTCTGTTTGGTGCCTGGCCAATCGAACTTTGATCCGTATCGGTCGTTTCGGGAGTCAAAAAGAAAAAAGAAAAAGAAAAACGGCGAAGGGGGACACATCGCCAGAATGGCATACATTCTTTTCAGCGTTTCCGTGCTATTCATGGTGGTTGCGACGGCGCTCTTCTTCACCCGATCCTATTGGCGTCCTCATGTCCCCGAAATTCGGCTACCCGGTGCAGACTATATATACTCTCGATTGCCCAGCAGCTTTTCCGGCGATATTGAGGCTGGTCTCTCCAGCAGTACCTTTGACCTGGCTGGCAACCTGGAAGGCGACAGCCGCGCTGGACTCGATGATGCCGCCAAGCAAGAGATTCTTAAAATCATGAAGAAGAAGAGGATGACCTTCGACCAAGCTAGAAAAGCCTACATGGATAATCGTCTCAAGGCCAATGGCATTGGCCCAGATGGACGACCACGGGATCCGAAATTCGTGAGCTTTTCTTGAGAACTCAGATATCACATGATCGCAGGCCTCTGTTCTCATCTCTGCTCTTCTTGGCCTTGGGTTCAACAAACGATCCAGTTTTCTTGTTTCAAGCTGCTGGTTTTTGTTACTTTTGTCTTTGCTTTCCCCCTTCTTTTTTGTCCTTAAAACTCGCGCCCTCTTTTTATTCCTCTTCTTTTTTTTTGTACCAATGTTGATGATTCTCGCATCACGAAAATGCCTTCGCAGATTCTACTCCGCAAGTTTCCTTTTTGTCAATCAACACAGCAACATTTCTTCACAGTAGTCTCGGTTGATGACTGCCATTATCACAGGGCGACGAAGTTGTGCGATCTACAGGAAGGATATTCACATGCAGAGTCACTTTTAAGTGCTTAATAAGTCCCATGTGCAACAGGCTTACAGTTGCATTACTCACACACAATTATTTAGCGGTGCACCTCGTTGCAATATACTACGTCTGAACAAGGTTATGGCAGTACGTCAGTCATAAAATCGCAGACAAATTACCTGCGTGAGAACCGTGTAGATTGCGAACGCACATATGCAAGTGATCCTAACAGGAGTGTGTTCGTCTTTTCTGTATTTTAGGCTTTTTTCTCTTTCCTTTCTCCTTCTTCTTTTTTCTTCCTTTTTTTTTCATATATCGATCTGCAAGATGTGAGAACTAGTCCAAATATTTCATGACATAACCATCTATTTCAGGCAATATGGGTTCGTCGATGCGTTCTATATCGCCGTTGTCGGCACTTTGGATCCACTTGACAAGCTCATCCACCGGCTTGAACTCATACCTGCCACTGCTTATGTCGTGGGGTAAGTCCAAGTATTAGCTGTCGGCAGCAAGTCATCGCGGGCTAATGAAGTCAAGTAAAGCAGCCTGCGAGTGTTGGACTTGCGAGTAGGTCAGTAGCAGGTTTCCAAGTCCATGACGAGAGGCCCATAGACGAGCCGGTTTGAGTGGTCCTGTGAAGAAATCCAGATTGATCGCCATCGAATTGAATACAAACAAGTAAGCGTAGGCACAATCAGTGAAGAAGGTATGATATCGGGTAGTTCCAGTACGCTGTCCATAGTAGCGACGAGTGCGACGATGGCAAATTTTGCATGCAGCTGCGACTGTTGCAGGAACCAGAAATCACCAGACATATTGGAAATGTGATTGCTGAGAGATGACAGCGAGATCAACAAGCAGGATAGGACACACGAGCGGATGAGGCAGCGGGCGGCTCCGGTCAAACGACCTTTTCTTTTCTATTCTTCTATTATTTTCGCTGCCTTTAACTTCCACGCACAACTAAGATTTGTTTCGCCCGCCCGGGGGGGGGGGTGGGCGACAGCGGCAGCCTAAGCAAAGGGAAGGAGCAGGCTTTTGTTGACGGGGCGCGTGCGTGTAAGTTTTTAAACACAACATGAAGGCGAATGAGAAATGCGCCTGGCCGTTTCTGCAGCCAAGTCACATTTCAGCATGCAGCAGCGCATGTCCAACCACTCCAGTCACTAAGAATCATGCCTGGCCGCAGTGCATGCCCGTATGGCCCGTATGGCCCGTATGGCTTCCCTGTCCGTTGTTGTATTACGCTTTTAGGCCTAGCTCAGCGGCAATGCACACAGACCATACCCACCAGCCAGCCCGCCAGCTAGAGAAATCCGTAGAGTACTGTTGTGCAGTAGCACATACGTACATATGTCAGTGGGATGACAGATATTTTCGAATTTTTAAAGGTATTTTATTTTTTAAAAAATTCATTAATTTAATGAAGAAGCCAGTGAGAAAGCTAGGAAAAAAAGCTAAATATATAAGTAATATAATTAAGAAGAATACTAAGCTAGGCTTTACTATATTTTATATATACTTCTTAATATTTATACTTTTTAAGTAAACCAACTGAATTGTTTAAATTTGCGATACTTCAGAAATGCGAAAATTTCTGTCATCATACTATATGTACGTACGGCGTGGTCGAGCAATCGTTAACCAGCTAGGACCCCGACCAAACGAAACCTTGACTTCGGCTCGACGTGACTGCCAGACGGCCACATTTTTTGATGCCATTTAGTCAGAGACCGATGCCCGATAAACGCAGCCTACTTCAAAGCCTGCGCCTGGAGGCTGCACGACGATGACTGCGGCTTCCTAAACCGACTCCTTTGACCGGCGCCACAAAATCCGGCGGACTTACGGGAACGACCAACTGCGGGCTTGCGGGCTGGACCCTCCAGTCCAAGTCTGTCCCAGTCCAGCTCCAGCGGCGGTGCGGCCCCCACCCCTCGCCTTGTGGCGTCCACCTGGTCTGGTTGTTTTGAAGTCGACTGGTGGGGCCAGTCCTCTGTGTGCCCGTCGCGGGCACGCCCCCTCCACAGCAGATGGTACCACTCACCAGCCCCTACTGCATGCATGTGCACCCCCCCCCCCCTTCAGCCTGCATCCACCCGACCAGGCTTGGCTGCTCGTAGTTAGTCCCCAGCGCCCCATGGATGGATCAATGGCCCGTGGCCCGCCGCCTGGTGCCTTGAAGTCATCAGAAACAGCAGTGTGCCAGCGCTCGAGAAGGAAGATTCATTGAAGCCCAGTCTCACTTGCGTGGCCCCACTGTTCCCAATCATCCCCAGCGACGCCTCGCTTCGTCCAAAACCTTCCCTTCTCATCTTTTCCTTTCCCCCTTCCACCTACCCCATCTGCATCGCCGTCAATTAGCTTCTAGCTTCACTCGCATCTCGCGATCCCCGCCTTCCGTTATCCATCTCGTGCGCGACCTCCGACGTGCAGGTATTCACCGACCGAGAACCCTTCGCGAACAGCTTCGTCCTTTACCTGCCTACCTACTGAGGTACCCAGTACCTGCCTCTCTTGCTCGTCGTTGCCTGAGCTCTGCCCCCGTCCGTGCTTGGCGTTGGTTGGCGCGCGCCAGTTCCGTTTCCGCCCCAAACCCGCAACTCGAGAAGGGAACCTGGGTTATTCGCGACGTGCTTGGAAATTGATTCATCGTTTCCTCCAAGGATATATTCTATCCGGCGCTGTCGACAAGTTCCCGTTCTGCGCGTGCGCTCGTTGCGTGAATTTTAGATTTTACCATGGCTATGTATCCTCATCGCGGCATGGGGGCCGTGCCGCCAAGCAACTCCGTGCGTCTCAACGAGCTCCTGGAGCAAATTCGAGCTGAATTCGACACCCAGCAAAGACAGAACGAAGGCTTCGAACAGCAAAGTAAGTGCTCTATGTGGTTTTTTTTTTTTTTGCTGGTTTGTCAGGCCAGTGGGCAGCATCCATGTACTAATCCAAGTGCGCAACCACAGTCAATGCTCAGGTCAGCGAGATGCAACTGGTTCGAGAGAAGGTCTATGCAATGGAACAAACGCACATGACTTTGAAGCAGAAGTAGGTTTTGTTACTTATGCGTCACCGAAGTGACTTGTCGACAAACTTTGTACTCACAGCGCTCTCTTGCCCAGATATGAAGAAGAAATCAGTCACCTGCGAATTCAGCTCGAAAATTCCCGCAAAGGCGGCCCTCAGCCTGGCATGCCAGGTCCTCCCCAGCATCCGGGTCCCTCGCAACAGCCCCCTCCTATCGCACCAGGAAACGGCCTCTTCAACACCATCATCGCAGGTGGTAATCAAGCTGGACTTGCTCCTCCTCAGCACCCTCCTCCCCCTCAAGAGCAGCACATGGGGCCTCAGCATCAGATGGCCCAGGGTCCTCCAGGACTTCCCGTTCCCCCACCGCATCCCAATGCGCAACAGCCTCCATATCAAGGAGGCTACCCGCAGGGTCCGGTATCTAATGGCATGGGCCCCCAACCGCCTCAAAGCACTGCTTCTCCGGGTCCGGGTCGGCGTGGCGTTGGTCGTCCACCAAACGTTGGCCCTGCAACTCCTCAGATTAACACTCCCGTTCCTTATCCTGGCAACGCTCAGTCTCCTCAAGTAAGCCATCCTACACCAGATCACGGACGCATGGGAGGACCTCGTGCGCCTCCCGTTGGAAATGCTCTGGGTGAATTAGAGGTCGATACTGTGGCGCCACATAACAAGAAGACCGGCAGCGATTGGTATGCCATCTTCAATCCTATTGTTCAGCGGGTTTTGGATGTGGACCTGGTGCATTCTCTCACTCATGAGAGCGTCGTTTGCTGCGTACGTTTTAGCCATGATGGCAAATATGTCGCCACGGGCTGCAACAGATCAGCGCAAATTTTTGATGTGCAGACTGGAGAGAAAGTATGCGTTCTTGAAGATCACAACGCTCAAGACATGACAGCCGATTTGTACATTCGAAGCGTGTGCTTCAGCCCGGACGGACGGTACCTCGCGACTGGTGCTGAGGACAAGTTAATCAGAGTAAGTTCCGTTCTCAACGCTAGTTCAACCTGAAGGGCAAAAACGAGTCGGACGGACAAGAAGAAGCAAAGTTGACTCAAGCTAATATATGCACCACTCTACTCAGGTATGGGACATCTCATCAAGGACGATTCGCAACCACTTCTCCGGTCATGAGCAAGATATCTACTCTCTCGATTTCGCACGCGACGGACGAACCATTGCTTCTGGCAGTGGAGATCGAACTGTTCGGCTATGGGATATTGAGCAGGGCACCTGCACGTTGACTCTCACCATAGAAGATGGCGTCACCACTGTTGCCATCTCCCCCGATACCCAATATGTTGCGGCAGGCTCCTTAGACAAGAGTGTGCGTGTCTGGGATATTCATTCTGGATTCTTGGTGGAACGCCTTGAAGGGCCCGAAGGGCACAAGGACTCTGTCTACTCTGTGGCATTCTCGCCCAACGGCAAGGATCTTGTCAGTGGCAGTCTGGACCGAACCATCAAGATGTGGGAACTCAGCTCTCCCCGGGGTGCACAAGTTCCCGCGCCAAAGGGCGGCAAGTGTGTCAAGACGTTTGAGGGTCACCGTGACTTTGTGTTGTCCGTTGCCCTCACACCCGATGCCAATTGGGTTCTGTCCGGATCCAAGGACCGAGGTGTGCAATTCTGGGATCCACGAACTGGCACGACTCAGCTTATGCTCCAGGGCCACAAAAATTCTGTCATCTCCGTGGCACCCAGCCCGACAGGCGGTTATTTTGCGACGGGATCTGGGGACATGAAAGCACGCATCTGGTCATACCGCCCTTTTTAAGCAGAGTCTTGCTTCACGACCGCGGGAATAGAAAAAAAAAAGACCAAGAAAAAAAAAGTTCGATTAGGATTCGCAGGAAAATGATGAACTGTGCAGAGGTCGGCGTACAGGTAGTGAATACAAAGGGTTGGAAATGCGGCTTATGAATTTTTGGGGACGTGTGGATCTTCTTGGCAGTATATTGGTATTATATTGCTTTTACGTTTGTTTTGTTCCGCTATTTTTCTCTTTTTTCTTTTCTTTTCTTTTCTTTTCTTTTCTCTTCTCTTCTCTTCTTTTCGTTTCCTTTCTTTCCCTTTCTTTTCTCCTCTTTTCGGCTAGTAATGAGTGTCCAAGAGACTGCAATCAATTCAAAATTCGCCTTTTCACTTTGCACACCATTTTTTCGCAAGCCACGTAGCGATTGTGTAAAACCGTCTTGTGCCTTGTATTCGCGTGTGAAAGTCGAATAATATTGATGAAAAAAAGAAAGAAAAAAAGCTCCTAAGCCAAAGAACCAAAAATACTTGACAGTGTGTCCCCCTTTTTTTTCTCCTTTTTCCTGACCTTGCCCTTTACACCATTACCTCCAGAACTATCCGCGACGGTGGCGCACCGATGAGCCACAGGTTTGCCTGTCCCTGTTTTTGACTTGAGCTCTCGTTTTGTTAGCGCAGTGGTTGTATGCGCGTTGGATTCGGCAGCACCAAGGAACGTCGTTCGGGAGATGGTTGTGCCCCTATCCAGGGCTTCGACATGAAGGACATCATCATCATGCATGTTTTTGCGGCTGCGGCTGCCGCCAGGCTCTTCTCTTGGTTGTGCAGTCGGCGCAGCATGCTCTGGTTGGGCGGGACGAGGTTTGCCTGTTGCTGGTGGTGGTGGTAACCACTTTGCGCATTTATGGTGTACCTGGCCCAGAATGGCGAGCAGAAAAAGACCGAGGGGCGCATGCTGATTATCGGTCATGAGTTGGCTGAATGCGCTATGTGTTTTTTTTTACAAAGAAATAAAAAGAAATCAGCCTCCTAATTTATAATTGCTGTCATGGTTTTTTTTTTAAAAAAAAAAATTGTGTTTGTAAGTCGCGTATAGCTTACACAAAGGCCCGTGGTAGTAAGTGGTTGTTCAACCAGGTAACACGGGTACTGACATCGTCGATGCCATGCCTCTTTTTGCTGCTGCTGCTGCTGCTGCTGCCGCTGCCGCCGCGGTTCGGAATCTGGTATTCCAAAGCCCTGGTGAGCTTGACCAATGAGCGGCGGAAAATGCCAAAAGTAGACCACCACGATGAGGAACGATGCTGATTTCGATGACGGTGGTTGAAGGCATTCAGCAGAGGGAGAATGGTGGACAAGGTGGCGCGCAAGTCATCTATCGACGGCGCTGCGGCATGTTCATTGCCATTATGTGCGGAGGGAGAATGTGACGACGGTGACAGCGACGACGATGGTGGCAGCGGAGAGTCGTGGATGTGGTGCTTTCTGTGCAATGTCATTGCTTGTTGAACTGCACGGGGTTTTTTTTTTTTTGTTGTTTTTCGGAGGCCAGATTTATTTCAAGAAAACGGGCTTGGGCGGTTGGTCGCATGACGACGGTCAGTAGAGTTTCGTCCGGCTTATCGTCGAATGATAAGGAACTGCGTGGTGTCGGTCGTCGCAAATCTGCTGAACCTATGAAATCGTTCATTGGTGGGGAAAGGGTGACCATGACGTACAGCTGGCAGGCACCTTGTTGTTGCTGCTTATATGAGCAAAGTTTAGCAGATTCTATCTGCTGTTTGCGACTGGATGATCAAGCCAAGATTGCCATGGGCGATTGATTGGCCCACATTGGACTTCACAGTTGTTCCCGTGCAAGTATGTAGGTATTTGCAAGTATTTTGTCATGACATGATATAACCGCCGGGTAGTAGAGAGCTCTGGTGGGCCCGGGAACTGCCTTTTACAAGAAATGGAGGGCTGGGGCCCAAGTAAAAGAGGCAAGGCACATGGGCTAACATGGAAACATCATGCCCATACACACCGTTTTCACCCTTGATACTGTCTGGAGCCATCAATGTTTTCTTCCCCAATACCCCGCTTGCCTCACCTTAGTGTGCTACTACATGCTAGCAAGGTGCAAGGTCCACGGGCCCACGATGGATCTAGACGCGCTTAATGTCGGTCGCTTTGACTTTTCGCTGCCTTTTAGGCCGAGCATGTTGTTCTACCTATCTCTGCTTGTCCATCTTGTCGGTTTATCCATCCTGTCCCTGTCTACCCGCTCCCTTGCTCATGTGTCGTAGTGTTGCGCTCCCTTCTGAATCACGCACATACAAAACACTTGTGAGCCCTCGCCAGACTCTTATTCACTCACAGCCTGGTGACCATTTTTTCCATACATACAATCGTACTTGCTTACATACATACATCCAGTCCACTCGTCGCTACGTTTCCAGGAGCAGAAGAGGCAGTCAACATACCTGATCTCACGTAAAAGTAGCGTCGCTTCGCCCAATTTCTTCATTCGACACAGACTGTTGGCTGTCTGGCAGTCACCGCAGGGGTCAATCGATAATCATGTCTTCAGCGCCGCGAAATCCAGCGCCAGAAGACCAGCAGGCCGAGGGAGACTCAACGTCCAGAAACCTTGGTTCTAATGTCACGGACGACGACGATGCCATCTCCGACGGCAGCGGTGGTGATGACGAGGAACAACGGGTCTTGGGTCCACAGCGCAGGAGGTGCGTTAGTTACATTACTCCCTCGTGTTCATGGAACAGCCCCAAATCATATGCTAATCATTCTTTGATGGACATACGTAGATCTTCCGTTACGAACCGCCTGGCCGCAATGGCAGATATCGGTGGAGTCAACAGCTTTAGGTCATTTGCTCGTAGTTGGCGACGTGCCGCGTCCTTTGTCGAGGTCATACCACAACGTCCAAGCTTCATTCTCGCCTCTGAATCAGAAGCTATTGATGATTCCAGCGACTTGGACATTGATGATGGCCCGAGTCACGTTGCTGGCAGCCCTCCGAGCTCTACGGGCCTTTTGAGACAGCACCTACCAGCATCCTCCCCCCTGGGCAACGGAGCGAACTTCTCATCCTATGGCCGTCGTGCAGGATCCGTACTTGCGGAGCGATCCTCAAGAACCATTTCATTTGAGCAACCAGGCAAAGACTTGGACTCGGATGGAGCATCCGAAGCTCTCCTCGTTGGATCGCCATCGGCTCGGTCTAGCATCTTTGCCGTTCCTCCACACCTCGCCACGGCGGATGTCTTGAGCATCCATGGCTCACGCTATGGTACCATGAATTCTGCTAGGTACCGCACTCGATCCTCGGCAAGCTATCATAGCTCATGGGCCGACCGCGACGAGCTACAAGATGCGGAAGCCGTCGATTTGGCACTCGGAGAGGACAACCCTATCTTGGTAAAGGAAGTCCACCAAGGAGACAAGGTTGTCCTGACAGTCGAAGGACAAAGTACCCTGCCTCAGTCCGTCTTCAATTCCATCAACGCGATCATCGGTGTCGGGCTGCTCAGCTTACCGTTGGCCTTTAAAATGAGCGGCTGGATCATTGGGTTATTCATCTTGACCTTTACGGCCGCCGTGACAGCTCACACCGGAAAGCTTCTCGGAAAGTGCATGGACTACGATCCCAGCATCGTCACATATTCAGACCTCGCATACGTTGCATTCGGGACGCGGGCTCGCATTATTGTTTCGGCACTTTTCACATTGGAGCTTATCGCAGCATGTGTGGCTCTTGTCATCCTCTTTTCAGATTCCCTCAGCTCATTGCTCCCGGGCCTTGCTAGTCCTACTTTTTGGAAATGCGTCTGCGTCGCGCTGGTCTTGGTACTAAATATGCTTCCTTTGCGTTTTCTTAGCTATACGAGCGTCTTGGGTATTTTTTCGACATTTTGCGGTAAGTACTAATCTTGGTTCAACTTGCACCGACCCCCTCCTCTTCCCCCCTTTTTTTTCCATTTCTTTCTTTTTCAAATCATACAATAAACTAAGTCTTTTGCACAGTTGTGTGCATCGTCGTCATGGACGGGCTCGTGAAGAAAGACGCGCCAGGGTCTCTGTGGGAGCCGGCCACGACTCATCTGTTACCTTCTAACTGGCTTTCGGTTCCTCTCGCCTACGGACTACTGGCCAGTCCTTGGGGGGCACATTCCATTTTTCCATCGGTAGGCGTTCATTCTATATTCACACAAGGCAGTGGCGCTAACGAGAAATTACAACAGATTTACAGAGATATGCGTCATCCACACAAGTGGAAGCGAGCTGTCAACATTACATTTTCATTTTCTGTATAGTCCACACCCAGGATCGATATTCTACCAGGACCTTGTGACCCCCCCTTTTTTTTCCAGAGAGAAACCCACGCACTGACTTATTGAATCGAAATTTTAGTACGCTCTCGACACCTGTCTGGCTGTCATTGGCATCCTCATGTTCGGCGATGGCATCAAGGATGCCATCACATCCAATATTCTTCGCTCGTCGGGTTATCCCGAGTCCCTCACCGTCATCATGTGCATCTTCATCACCATCATTCCTCTGACAAAGATTCCACTCAACGCCCGGCCCCTCATCACCACAGCTGATGTCGTGTGCGGCGTCCAGAAGGAATACGCACACTCAAATGCTTCCACGGCTGCCCATCAGCAGCCATCCATTCTCGTCCTTGGAATGAGAGCCATGATTCGCGTAGTTGTCGTTTTGGTCCTCCTGGGTATTTCCATACTCTTCCCCGCCTTTGATACAGTGTGTGCCTTCCTCGGGGCGGCGCTCTGCTCTCTCATCTCCATCATCTTGCCCATATCTTTCTACCTGAAACTATATCACAAGGACATTACGCAACGTGAACGTGCCATTTCTTGGATTTTGTTGGTTATTTTCTCCATCTTAGGATTAGTAGGCACAATTTGGACATTTTTGCCAAAGCATCTTACTGAAGCCTAAAAGGTGCAGCTATACGGCTCTCACGAAGGCGAATGGTGTTGGGCAATCCCTGGGGATCGAATAGAAAAAGAGAAGAAAAGCAACAAAAAAACCAGCGCTGGCATTTCACAGGCTGTGTGATACGATTGAAGGCAAGGAACATGGTTGTTTTTTAAACGAGTGTCAAATTGTAAGAAGCTGGTATGCGCGTGGGTTCTCGGCCGTGTCAAATCTCTTCCTGTTTTATTTAGTCTGCTGATCTTTCAACGCGACGAGGCCTTTTTTTTTCTTGCGGTATACAACACCTGATATTTTGTATCCAATATGGACCTAATTATTTTCTCACTGCATATGTAAATATACATAGTATAAATTCAACATTGTCCAATGCCACTTATCTGTCGTAGTCCTGTCCTTCGTTCCACTGGTCAGAAGACAACTTCCCCAGACAAGCAGCTGCGGTTAGAAGGAGTGGATCTCGCCCCACTCCAGCAGTAACAACTCGAGCAGAAAGTCAAGCGGGTTTTGCGACTTGTAAACCATCCGTAATAAATCTCTGCTTGCCATCCATCAAACCATTATCAGCACCGAGTCGAGTTCTCTCTCAGCCTGTATCCTGCATTGATTGCCTACCCTGGTACCACGTTGATCACTGAGCCTTGCTGTTAGCCACGACGAATATATTTTCCAGCATGAACGCCGCCGTCCAGACAGGTGTCGAGAATCTCGACCTCGAAAAACTTAATGATAAGGATAAGACTGAATTGCGCCAGTTCCTTGCGAATGAACAACAACGATCACAAATTCAATCACGTACGTCTGTTCCATACCTTTTTTCTCACCTCCCCACGTTTTGAGGAACGTTCGCTCACTTTACGACGTCCGTTGCGTCACTTACCTGGGGGGGGGGGGGGGGGCGGGTT